>JARCZZ010004352.1:0-21699 GCA_030323915.1 Brotogeris chrysoptera | reverse complement strand
CTGGTGGTGTTCAAGGCTGGGTTGGACAGAGCCTTGGGTGGCATGGTTTAGTGGGAGGTGTCCCTGCCCATGGCAGGCGGTTTGGAACTGGATGATCTTGAGGTCCTTTCCAACCCTGACTATTCTATGATTCTATGACTATGAGTTAGCAGTAACTTTGAAGTCACAAATCAGCTCAGCTGGTATAGCAAAATTAAAGCCAAACTCAGCAGTACCATATTCAGTCATCTTTTCACCATAAGCCACTTTTGCTTTGAGGACTATGTGGACAGTACTTATGTGTGTGCATGCTCTTTGCAAAAGAGAAAGAAAAAAGGATAAAGGGTCTTGCCAAAACAGGAGGGAGGACAGTATCAGTAGGCAAATAATAATTTTGTTCAATATACCTTAAGAACTGACCAGCTGAGGCACTTGCCTGGTAAGGTGGGATCTGCAAGGTCTGAGGTCAGCAGTTTCGGGGACACATTTTTCCCTAAAGAGAAAAAAATAAAATAAAAATATATATAAATATGTATATAGTCTACTTCTGCTGGTGGGATCATGCTTTTAAGTTAACAATACTACAGATGCAAACTCCAGATGCCGTTTGGTAAGGGAATATAATGCCGAGTTAATGCACCATGCTACTGGGGAAACATTTTTCTCAGGAGCCTGAAACTATGTTGATTGCTTGAAGCAAAAGACAAATTCAATGGTCTGTATAGTGTTACTATTGGAATGTCTGTCTGGGTGATGCATGACCTGTGTAAAACAATCCCCAGGAAAGTCTTCCACTGCTTTAGAAGGCTAAAATTTAATTAAAAGCATAGAGTTGTATTAAAAAATAAAGGTGGAACTGAATTCATATGCAGATAGGAAAGTGAGAGAGAACTGGCCTTCAGTTTGGATATTTGACTTTCCTGATCAGACAGGAAGAGAAAGGAAATACTATCAATTATAATAATGTTTACTGAAATATGGTAATACCTCAGCAAAGAATAAGAGGCTTTAAATCTCTTAAGCACCCAAGAATTTTCTATCGCAGAAAGCAATACTTCCAAATACAACCCTACAACTAAAATAGGCAGAAGAGGGAAAGCATTACTGTGTTCACATCAATAAAATACAGATTTTAAGCTACACGTATGACAACAGGCAAGTGGAAAATGAGTACATAAAAGAAGATGCAGCAGAAAACTTTGAACACTGAAATAAACCTGTGGAAGCACCTGTGTCAAAGTACCAAGCATATAGCTTAACGTACACATTAAAACTTGGAAGTGAAAGATACGGTCATGCAGCTTATATGGCTTTTTAAAACTTTTCAACTCATTCCTGAATGGGAAAGCTAGTCTTAAAAGGAGAGACCAAATCCATGCCTTAAAACCTGAACAAAGTGCTAGTTACTAGATCTGCAACCCTTCCTTTCTCGGTTGTTTATCCAACCCTTCACTGTTATCAGGGCACTGGACTTGCCATGTCACACATCATGCCAGCTGCTAACTGATAGGGAACTGTACAGCTTATCCTGACATCCGACATTTTCATTGCAAACTTCAGGTGGGCCAAAATCCAACTCACTACTGGGAAGGAGCTTCTTGGACTCTTCAGGCAATCCCTTTGCAGCATATTGGAGAGCTACTCTAGCTGGGGCAGCAAAGACGCAGAGCTGCTCCAGCCAAGAAACAAACTCTTTGCCTTCAAGATTAAAAATTAACTGAATTACCGGCTACTATTGCTAAATAAGTAAGTTTATTTTTATAATAACTAAACGTTACTACATCGGAGTTTTCATGAGAGAAAGTTAATGTCATTTTTTACTCCCAAAAGAGAGGAAAACTTCATACAGACTACTCCTTTCACAGGCCAAGCCATATTACTCACTAGCAAGAGAATGTCTGTGGGTGCAGAGTCCTCACAAGCCTACGCTCCCAAAGCCAGGGACAGCCGGGGCGCGGTGCTCAGCTGCAGGCCCCTCCGGCCCTGCCTAGGACACCCCCCGGACAGCTCCAACCCGCCACCAGCCGCGGACAAGCACTCACACAGACCAGGGGGCAGACCCCGTGTACAGCTCTGTCTCCCCCCGGCACGCCTTGGGAGCCCGGCGGCATACTAGGCCTGCAGCGGACCGCCCAGCGCCTAGCCCCTCCGCAGAGCCGGTCCCCACTCGCCGCCACCCGCGGCAGTGGAGGCGAATACCGCCGGGGCGAAGGGCCGCGGCAGACACCCACCGCCCCGCTCACACCTCCCGCGGCCGGCACCCCCCCCCCTCCCCCCGCCGGTTCTAACGCGTCGGGGGGGACGAGAGCCCCTCGGGCCGGGCGGGACGAGGCCGCCCCTATCCCTCATCGCCGCGGGCTGAAGCGCGGCCCCGCGCGGCGGTACCTCAGCAGCTCCCGAGGCGCGCACGTCCCGCCGCCGGCACCAGCCCCGCCCTCCTCCGCACCCCCCCCCCGCCAGCGCGGCGTCGCGTCGCGTCCCGCCGCGTCTCTCCCGCCCCCGCGCGGCGGCCTCACGGCGCAGGCGCACGCAGGTCGCTCTGACGTGTCGGCGCCGCGGCCCGGCCTGGGACTGAACGGAACGGGACGGGAGGGAGGGGGCGCCGGCGGTACCCACCCGTCCGCGGCCGTTGCTCCTCTTCAGGCTGCATCCCGCCATGTTCAGCGTGGAGAGCCTGGAGCGGGCTGAGCTCGGGGAGAGCCTCCTCACCTGGGTGAGTGCCGCCGCCGCCGGGCCCCCGACCGAGCTGGGCCTGTGGGAGCGACACGGCTCCGTGCGTCGCCTTCCCCGGCCCGTCCCGTCTCCCGCACCTGGCCTCCTGCCGCGGTCCTGCTCCGGCGGGAGCGGGCGGCCTCGCCCCGCCTCCCCGGCCCGGACCGCGCCCTGGCTCTCGGGCGCGCTCCAGCCCGGCCGGGGTCGGTGGATCTCTGACGGACCTGCCCGCCTCATCTGGCCGCGCTGAGGGTGTGGGGGGCTGCCCGGGGCGGCGGGACGGGCTCTTCTTCCGCCCCCTCCTTGGCTCTGCCCCCTCGTCGAGGGAACAAAGAAATCCGCGGCGCCGCGACCGGCACGCCTGGGGGGCCGGGGCCTGCGGCAGAGCGGCGGAGGGTAAGCGCGCCTGGGTGCGTCCCCCGCCACCCCGGTGGTGCGCCCGGCCTCGGCGGCCTTGGTGCAGCCCCCTACTCTGATCCCCCAGCCGTGCCCTGGTGTGGCTCCGGTGTGTCAGTGCCGCGTTTCTTTAACCTGCCTGCTGCGCTCGATTGGTTTGCTGACCAGGAACTTTCTTTTGTGCGTTTCTTTCCCGTTATTTTTAAGTACTGCTCGAGCCTCAAGAAACAAAATTCATCTGTGAAGATAATATGCTATCAACCTAAGAGTTGCCCTTTTCGATTTTAATGTTCGGAGCTTGTTCCATAAACATCTTGAGGTTGTGATGTCGTTGTTTACAGAGCTGTCAAAATGCGGACATGGAAGCTGGCTTTGCAGCTACTCTGCAATTTGAGCACTGAATGTAACACAGCCGTGAAACTTGTAGCTCTGTAGCAGCTGATCTATTGGTATGACTTGATTTGTTTTCGGGACTGTTTGGTGGTGTTTTCTTTCTCCTTCCATAAGCAGAATTGTCTAGAAAATATCCAGTATATAAAATTCTGGGGTACAACCGATTGTTGAAGAGAAACAGAGATTTTGTCTTTTAGACAAAAAACTTCAGGCTGTTCAAGGCCAGAGCTGACTAAAGCTATGATGGCAATCAGTAAGTTACTGGGGAATGACAGGTTAGGTTTCTCTGTGAAAGTCACAAGGGGATGAGTAAGGGAAATTCAGTGATTGCTAGAGGTGAGCAGGTGGTGACTTTGAGAAGTGTAGAAGGTGGAGGTTTTTGGGGAGAGTGTGCTCCAGTGCCTCATACAGGTCTGGAATAAGTAACCCAGTTTCTCTTTCCTTCACATTTCTGCCAATCTTTGCACATTTGTTGCAGTTGCCACTTTTCCTGCTTTTAGTTTCACCTGCTTTCTTTTGCAGGTGTTGGCAATGGAAGTTACCTTGCTGACAGAATTCAAGGGGAAGTTGATGTGTGAATCCTGGCAAAAAAAGCCTGGGAGGCCCAGTGCTAGGAGAAAGAGGAAGGCTTATTGGTGGGGGTGGGGAAGTGATGGGGGAAGATGGGTTGCTATACGCTGCTAGTTTCCATGTGCTTTTGCTCTAGTTGTCTTAGTTATGCTCCTCTTGCGCTCTCTGGCTGTTGTGCCAATGGGGGAAGAATAAGTCTGTAGCTTACCTAGCAAGTGGTCACAGTCTCCAGGCATTTCTAGCTCCTTGTTTTTCCAAGTAACCCACAGATTAGCTCTTTCTTTTCTGGTGAGACTACTTTATTCACACGTAAGCTGCTGTAGGATGAAAGAGATGGAATTTTCTTTTGTATGGTATTGGCCTGTGACTTGAGTGATTTGAACTGTTGATCCTACCCAGTATCCAATTGCAGGTTGGACAAAATTGTCAATGACTTGAGAATTTTTTATTGAAGTATAACAACTGTACAGAACTCTGTGTAAAGTCTGACAAGAAATTTAAAAATACTCCAATATTCTGTTACTTAAGATGCCATTCAGGTTTGGTTTTGAGGGGTTAATATTTCAATAAAGTTTCCTTTTAGAACTTCATGAGGTTAAGGTGATTGCTAGCCAGAAAGGAAAATCAGAAAATGCATCCAGAAGGCAGTGGCTACTTCCCGGATCTCCAAAAGAATTCCTTTTTACGGCCAAATATAATACAAACTACTGGTTTATATATGCTCAGAAAGATAATTTTATCAATGTCAGGTGTTGAAATGTGGCGGAAGTTAGATTAGTCTTGCTGGAAAATAGGAGTCTCCAGTTCTTGTTTGTGGAGATAAAGAACAAGTTTATCTACATGAAGCCTATTCAGTGTTAGTGAAGATCTCCACTGATTTTTCTGGCATAAACCAACAGCAAAGCAGTGGAAAGAACTAGTGATTTTTTGTTTTGCTTTTTCCTTGCCAAGTTTGAGGTTGGTAGTCGAGGCAGTTGATTTGTTGAGTAGCAAACTTTACTGTTACCCTTAAAAATAATTTGCATTTTCTTAGAAAAGCTAGACCATTGGAAAAAAAAATTACATTGGCACTAAAAGCTGTGCTGGAAAAGTAGACGTAAAAATGGAAAGCTTAAAGAAATCACAGCAACAGAAAACGTCTCGTGGTGCTGGCCATATGTAAAAGTTATTACTCAGTTGTATGGTGATGTTTGAGCAGTAGTTTGTATTTATAATCTTCAGTCCTGAAACTGTACCTATCAAGTGGAGTCTTGTCCTGTCTGTCGCAATGGTCCGTGGGGATCCCTTTACATTTCTAACCTTCACACAGCTACAGATACTGACTTAATCAAGAACCTAGCTGTGTCTTTTTTTTTTTTTTTTAAATCAGAAATATTAGAAAATATTTCTTAAGTAGCATTAGGATTAGTCAACATGTTTCTTAGGTGAATGTGTGCAGTTACTGGTTATTTTTACAATTTCAGTATATCTCTCTGAGTGTGACTTTGAAACAGGCTCAGTAAAAGAAAGAAGAATGGTAGTTTCAGTTTATTCAAGGATACATGGAACTTGCAAAAGAGACAATGAAGTTTTTTAGTTCTTAGTGAAACCGTACGAATAAGATGCCCTTTTTGCCTGGCTTTCTCTGGTCTCATAATGGTTCTTGGTAAACCATTTATGTAGATGGAAGCAGAGAGCTATCTTAATTGGAATTTATGCATACCTGGGACAGACAGTCTTTTCCATTATGCCAAAGAAGCTGGCTATTCTTAAGAACTAGTTTAACCTCCCAGGTTGCTTGCTTCATATTAATATGGAAGTGCTTGAACTGGTTTCTCTGTGGCGTAAGTAGGGTAGATAAGGCTTTCCACAAATCTGAGAACCTGTTCAGCTTAAACTGAGTGTTTGCTTGGGTGTATACAGGGTGCAATGAAACTGTTCCTCCCTCTGCAAACTCATTATTTTAATGAATGAGAATATCCCTCCAGCCTTTTACCTTGCATTCCTATTCTGGTGTCTTTAAGCTGGGGCATGCTGCTTACCTGTGAATATGTTCTGTTTTATTCTTTAGTAATTTTACCAACACTCCCATTTTTGGTGTTACGCTGCAGTTTGGGGTTTAATTCTCAGGGGTTTTGCCTGTATGAGAACATTATCAAATGTGTTCCTAAACAATTTTTGTTCAGGATTTTAAAACAGTTGGGAGACCTTTTGCTTCCTACCATTTCAGCCCTGACCATGATGTTATTTTGAGGCAGCCAGGGTAGTGGCAGTTCAAGGGGAACTGGGTGAAGGACTGGAGCCCAATTACTGACATCTCAAAGTTGGTATTCATACTTTAGCAAGGTTTGTAGCCTACTGTAATTGCAGAACTATTACTCTACCAGAAATCTCCCAGAAGCCTCTCTGAGACTATTCTAGGCACTGTGGTGTAGCTATCCAAGCTGCACTGCAGCCAAAGCAGTTTAGAAAAATGTGGCTGTGAGGTAAACCTGCAATGATATTAAAATTGTTTCAGCATATCAAATACAGTTTCACAACATCTTTCTGTTTAAAATTTATGACTCGTCCAAATATTAACACACAGATTATTTTTTTATTATTATTATTTGTATGTAGTGCCAGGAGTGCTTTTAACTCGGATACATCACTGAGTCATTTCGTAAAACAGCTGACAAATGTGCATGTGGCAGTTAAGCTTTAGTACGTCTGTAGCTGAAATCAGTGTTACGGCTACAGCAACACTGTATGCTTTGTAATCTCTGAAATTTTCTTTAACATAGAGCTAAAACGTGATGCTCAAAAGCTGAAAAGGTTGCTTAGCATTGGTGTGTAAACAGCAGGATTCCTCAAAGAGGTCACTGCTGTCTGGTTATGTGTAGTAGATTGCTATGGAGATGTCATGAACTTTCTTTCATTCATTATGATAAATATCTCTTATTTTGCCATGTACTGCCTCTGCCAAGCTGCATCCTGCCTGTTTTCTTTCTGTTCCAACCCTTAAGGCCAAATATAGTTTCTGTGGTAGACATATTGAAACTTTTATAAGTGAGAATTTTGTAAACACTGTACAAGGCTGTTGTTTCGGCACCCTCCATTTTAAAAGCACTCTGGCCATTTTCATGGCTTTTCTTGTTTATGGCTGAAAAATCTTCTCAGTACACAGTATATCTCTATGGTGGCTTGTCCCAAACTGGAAGGATTTGCATGTGTTATTTGAGATATACAGACCATGTGAGCAAGTGCTGCTTATAAGTGCTTTATAGGCACCCTCCTTGGAGAGAATAAAATCTGCTGGAATTTACTAGGAAAGCTGTATTTCCCCTTACTGTCCAGTTACCTCCTTTTTTAGAGTAAGTTGTCTTGATTCTCCTGCATTTATGGTTTTAAGTACTGTTCTGGTTTCTTGTGCATGCGAAGATTGTAGGAGACTTGCTAAGCCTGTTTTAAGTTCCTTCTGCTTTCAGTCCTTGAACACTGACCACAAAGTTGTAGGGTTTCATTTTCTTCTGATGATATCATCACTTCACCATCTCTTACCTCTTGAAGAAAACATCGAATTTCAGGACTGGTTGATCATGCTGGTGATGACATCAGGTCATGGAGATAGTTCTGTTTGAGCATGTTTCAGTTCAGACAGACGGGAAAAACACTGAGCTTGCCAGCATGGTGCATGGGTTGTGGTATCTGGCAGACCACAGCTGCTGTATGTGCTGCATCTTTTGGCAAAGCAGTAGGCTGAGCAACCATTTCTGCTTTTAATGATCACTCACTAAGATGGTAAAGAATTTGTTGCTTCTTCCTTAGGTGTAGTTGTCTTAAGAGAGTGATACTCTGAGCTTATCATCACAGCATACAGCATTGTTTGGGTTGGAAGATACCTTAAAGATCATGTAGCTCCAACCCCTCCCTGCCATGGGCAGAGACACCTTCCACTAGACCAGGTTGCTCTAAGCCCCATCCAGCCTGGCTTTGAGCACTGCCAGGAATGGACCAGGTGCAGCTTCTCTGGGCAGCCTGTGCCAGTGTCTCTCCATCCGCATAGTAAAGAATTTCTTCGTAATGTCTGATTTAAATCTACCTTCTTTCATCCACTATGTTTGAAAGAGCTGGGGTGCCTAGCACTATTATAGGATTTTTTTTGACCTGTTGCTCAGAGGTCAAGCAGTGGCAGAAGTACTTCTTTTAAAGAATTTATTGTAGAACAAGTGATATGAGGCTGATAATGTATGAATGTGATAATTAAAGGTAATAAGGTACAGTTTGTATTCTCCCTCACCCCCTTCTTTTAAGTCACAACTAGGAAGGAAGGCTGAACACAGAATTTGGAGGTGCAGGCATTTTTCTTCATATATGTGTTTTGACACAGTGTTAATTTTCATTCTTTGGGGCCTTGTCCCAAATTCTGCCTTTTAAAAATTTACTTTTATCTGAAGTAATGCTCTATAGCAGGGGTACATTTATAACAATTGCTAGTTCACTGAACAAAAACCAGTTAGTTGTGATTCAGTGTGTGCTCAATTTCAGCTCCTAGTTCTGCCCCCTCATTTTTTGGGGGGGGGTGATTGCGAGATGTTGCTTGGAGAAGAAACAGATTTTGCTGCTAGGAACTGTGAACCTGAAACTGTATAAAGGAAACAACTCTTCTGTTAGCTTGTTAATCTGAAGGTGGGAGGTGAGGATAGAAACCTGTTTCTATCTTCTTTTTGAAATACTTACATTTATTTCGAAGAGGTGGAGTTAAATTGTGAATTTTGCACAACTATTGTTGTTTTTCTTATTGTGAGACCATTTTGTTGAGGCTGTTGCACTGGAAGATAATATTCTGACATGCTGTTCTTCCCCAACCATCAAAAGTCTTTGCTGCAATGTGTTTGTCTTCTGTAGAGCAATTGCAGACTTTCAAGTTGTAGAGCAGGTGGGGGAGAGAAGAGAGGGCCCAAGAATCAATTGCACTTGCTACTGTCTGCCTTCTTGCCTGAGCTGAGGGTTCTCAAGTATACTGTGATAGTTTAGAAAGACTTAACTAACTTAGGTTTGCCTTCAGCTTCAGAGCCTAAGTTTGAGGTTGCTTAATCAATTTAATTTGCAAGTTCTCATAATTAATAAAAAAAAATGCAAAAAACCGAAACAAACCAAGCAAAACAAAACCAGCCTATCAAAAAAACCCAAACCAACCCACAACAAAAAACCCAAACCAATGAGGTTATTTGCCTCACAGCAACTAGCGCTGCGTAAGGTTAAGGCAGGAACATGTGCCTGGAAGAGAGGGTAAGAGGGTAGTAAGTAATGTCCTCCTTGTGGCTTTTGTTGCCAACAGCCTGGTGGGTCCTGCCACACAGGAAAGGGAAAAGGATTAACTCTTTCCCTAACGTACTGGTTGTAGTGGTTTCCTGCCCTGCAG
Source organism: Brotogeris chrysoptera (assembly GCA_030323915.1). NCBI lineage: Eukaryota > Metazoa > Chordata > Aves > Psittaciformes > Psittacidae > Brotogeris > Brotogeris chrysoptera. Next base: position 12,266 of record JARCZZ010004352.1, on the reverse strand, counting down.
AGTGCGCATGTGCTGTTTTCGGGGCTGCCTGCCTTTGCCATATGTGACGTAGTCGTTCCTAAGAGTTACTTAGTACTTCTCAGTAGGGTCTATGAGCAAGAGGCAATATGGAAAGGAGAAGAGTTTTGGTGGAGGAAGTTCTCTGAAATTAAAGGCAGGGGATGGAAGGGGGGAAATCCGGCCAGCATTCTACTCCTGCATGTGGGAGGCAAAAACTTCTGAATGAATACAAAGCTGGAAGTGTGTTTCAGTGGACTAGCTGGGGCCACGAAGGGATGGCTGCTTTTTAAAGGGGACATGCAGGAAATGTTTTTGGAGTGGTGCATGTAATGGAGCAAGTATTGCACAAAAAGATGCATTATATTTGATGATGCGCTTCAGCACTAGAATTCGTAGGGCTCTTTCATGCCTTTTAGCTGCAAGCTTCTTTGCAAGTGTGCATTACAATGCAAGTGTCATGCTTTGCGTCTTCTCTGGAAGTCCTGTTGAGTGTTCAGAGCTAAATTTCTCAGGGTAGCCAAGTTTAGATACTTAATCTAACCGGCAAGTGGGTTCACAACTCACATGATGACTGTTTGGGGGGCATTAGATCTGGAAATGAGCATTAATGTTGTATTCATATTTTATTTATCATATTCATATTTATATTTTATTGCAGAGTTGCCAAGTATTAAACGGTCTATAGCCTTTCCTACATTCCTGGATTACCTAAAATAAACCTTTGAGTGAACTTGTTTGCCATTGCAGCAAGGTATCTATTGTTTTATTTTAGGATAGGAGCAAGTAGAAATTACTTTGTGTTTAACTGCAGCAGAGATTATGGTTGTTTTGTCAATTCTACTGCCCCTTTGGGGATTAGGAAAATTAAACATGCAGAACTTGATCACCCTGGCATGATTTGTCTGGTTTTATTTTATGGACAATGTCAAAAAGGTGGCAGCCCATTCTGTGATGGCTCCTGCCTTTCTTAAGGAATCATGGAATTTGGTGAGCTTCTCAGAAGCCTTGTTCTGCATACCTCCATAGTTTCCATGAAGTTCAGGAGAACGTTTGCTGAAATATAAATCCTGGGAATGGAGATGACTTGAACTGCAAGAAATGATAAATTTAGCAAAGTGCTGTGCATCTGTGTTGCCAGTTCTAGAATCTGCTACATCTGAAATATCTTAGTCTGATGAAAACTGAATGCCAACTCTCTTTGAATTCTATCTTGTAGCTGCTGAGTCTTACTCTTGTGATTCTGTGAAAGGCTGTGTTTCCATGCTGATCAGACAGTTTGTGCAGATGATATTTCAGTATAACTTAGTGCTCTTTGGTTCATCTTCTGTGCCTTTGAGGGAGACTTCTTTATTCTACCTGTCAACAGAGACAGTACTTTTCATCTAAATTGTAGATTCAAGAGGGTAGAGTTCTGGGCTTTAAATAGCTATTTTTCCCCCCCCGTATTTTGCAAGGGGAAAGCTGCCGTCTATGTTCACATTTTTGGTTTGTTTTTGTTTAAGTAATATTCAAAATCTGTATAAATTTGGACTGCTAATACGCAAAGTTTTTCTGAGTAACCACTATCCAAGAGGTTTATGGGTCTGGCTTTGCCTTTTATCATCAAATAGAAGCTATGCCTTGCTGCCTGTCCTTTGTCTTAGTGTGGATCAATTTAGGCACATTTGCCTGGTGCTGTTCAGGTTTCTAGTAACCTACCAGTCTTCATTAGGGATAAAAAAAATTTTGCTGTTGTTCATTGAGCACTTCTGCTATTTGTATTTAACACCTACTTTGAGAGTACAGTTCCATTATCTTCCCTTTGTGAAACTTCATGCATCCCAGTTCTATGGGTTGTATTATCATCTAGGCTTCTGTAAGTCAGAGTGCAGAAGACGAAGATACCCTGCACTTCCTGTGACTAATGCGACATCACGTTAACTACATTTTTTTGTCAACTCTGGGTAGTAGAGATGAAAATCTTTGCACTCTGATCAGCAGAGGAAGCCAGTGGTTCACCTCCTGTAAGCTCTGCCAACCGTTTTCTTCCATGAGAAGATGTTTCTAGTCTTAAGAGGCACATTTTTGGGGTTTCTAAAATGTATTGGTGCTTGGTAGCGTGTGAGTGTATGTATCCTGTAACTACAGGTGTATTGAGGTAATGTTTGGCAGTTTTGCACTTATTAATAGCTTTTATTTTGAGAAGAGAAAGCATCAGTGGCAAATAGTACTTTTAACTAAAACATGATTAAGTAGAACTAAAACATGATTAAGTAGATGAGAGCTTGGAAAAAACTGTTGGTTTACAGTGCTGTGTTAGGCCTTCCTGTTACATATCATAATTTCATTTTATCTTAATCACAAATATGTGTAGTATTTTTCATCAGCTGACTCATCTGATTTTCAACTGAACCCAGGAACACAGTATTTTCCTCAGGAGCTGGAAGATTAGCTTGTCTTCTCATGGGTGATTCTGAAATGGTTAAATCAAACACCATTCAGAGTTGAGACTGTTCATTGTATCCTAATAATATGTCATACTTGGACACTTCAGTTATCAATACTTTATTGGCAGTGCCAGCATAGTGCAATACTGACTGGTTTAGCTGTCATGGTGTCTAATCTCAAAGGTTTTTTGTAAGTAAGCTTTAGTCAAGGTTCTACTTTCTGTGCTGTTTCTGCAAAGGAAGTATTTAATCTTCATAAAACTTAATCAATGTGAATGAAATATTTTGATTGAGATCTTCCATGACTTTGACCTATTCAGGTGTTGGGGGTTGAAACCAATTTATATAAAATGAGAAGGAAATTGACAAAAACGATTTTCAACTCTTTCTCCCTGAATGAATCACCCTAGCAAGCAAGACTTTACCCTTTCATTGTTTTGGATAATTGAGTACCTAACATTATGGCTGTATTGCAGACTAACTCTTGAGAATTTAATAAGAAAAGTCTGACTTCTCAAAATCCAGTGAAAACATCCTAGAGTTCTAATCCTGGAATAAAACTGTTGTGCTCATTGGAGAGCCTGGATCCCCTTTCTTTGATGCATTGTGCTGCTGTATTGGAAAGTGTGAAAAAATAGCTTATGGCATGACTATCCAAGCAGAAGATAGCAACAGGGAAGGAGAAAAATAGGTGAAAAAACCTTAAAGTTGTCCAGAAGTGCATAATCTAGTTATAGGATAGGAGTCCCAATTCTCCTTATAACAGATGTGGCTTGACACAAGAATTTGGCATCTGAGGAAGAAGAGTTCTCTGTATCACATAGTTAACCTACCATCCTGAAAAAAGTAATGATTTAAATAAAAGTAATAGTCTGATTTCCTCCAGGACTGACACAGAGGGAAGTCTCTTCTAGTGGGATTTTTATGGATCTCCTAGGTAATACTCAGTGAACGTATGAGGACAGAAATGTCCAACCCACCTTAATCTCTGCCACTTTCCTCTTTCAAGTGTTCTTGGATAATGTCTTGAGTAGTGATTAACATCTAGCCCAGTGAAGCTGGTTCATTTCTTTCTCTTACTCCTTTTAGCCACTTCTCCCTCATAGCTGTGTGATCTGTTTCACACAGTGATGGTGATGCAGTAAGGTTTTGGGCTCTCTACATGGCACCTAGCTGTAAGTTTGCAAATTCAGTTCCAAAAATGTAGGGAAATAATTATAAAGGATCATTTGTAGGTTAGGGAGTACTTTGCTCTAATAAACAACTAATTGGAAGCTGGGAATTACCTTTGTTGTGTTTGCACATAAGGTAACCAGATTTCAGATATTATTACAAAGAATACGTAAAAGGTCTGATATTCAGCTACACGAGCAATAAAAAGCAAGCTATGTATATATAATCACTGTGCAAAGAGCAGGTCTTTCATTGACTCTGAGTGTTGAGAAGGGAAAGGTGCTGGAGAGCTTTCTTTGTCTTTGGCAGGAGAGGTGGTTGGATGGTGGTGGTGGTGTGTGTTTTGTTTGGGTTTTTTGGTTGGTTGGGTTGGGTTTTGTTTGTTTTTTGTTGTTTTATTTTCCTTCTGCTTCATGGGATGCTAGATTTTGTCATTCTTGTGGTCTTTCTCTGGACCCTCTCCAACAGGTCCATGTCTTTCCTGTACTGAGGACGCTAGAACTGCACAAAGTACTGCGGGTGGGGTCTCGCAAGAGCAGAGTGAAGGGGTAAGATCACCTTCATTGACCTGCTGGTCACGCTTCTTTTGATGCTGCCCAGCATACGGTTGGCTTTCTGGGCTGTGAGTACACACTGCTGAATCATGTCTATCTTTTCATCCACCAGTACCCCCAAGTCCTTCTCCACGGGGCTGCTCTCAGTCCCTTCATCCCTGGCCTGTACTTGTACTGTATTTCTACCCATCCCATGTGCAGGCCACTTGCACTTGGTGTTGTTGAACCTCATGGAGTTCACATGGGCCCCCTTCTCAAGCTTGTCCAGGTCCCTCTGAATGGGCATGATGTAAAGGGGGGTACAAAAAGGAAAAAGAAAAAAAAATGAATAGGAATCGTAAGAGGGGAACTGCAGTTGATTTACAGCTTTGGGAACTAACAGTGGGGGCCATATTGCAAGCACTTAAGTGTTAGGAGCAGTTGCAGTGGAGAGAAGTCTTCCAGGAGGAAACACATCACAATGCACAGAAAGAGCAGTGTTTTAACAGCTGTTACTAAATAGCTGTTTAGAGGCACACAGGCAAAAACACTTGTTTGTTTGTCTCCATAGCTGGACTCTGCTTCTGCATTGCTACATTCGTATTATTCCTCTCCCTTCTGGAAAATGAACTGTAGTATTTCTTAGAGTGGTTTAGCATTTTGAAGAGCTATATGAGAATGGTATAGGAGTTTCACTTTGACATAAATATAGAAAGGATTTTGTTATTTATTTATTTAGGTTTTTTTAGAAGAAAGTTTGATACTTTCTGTGAAGGATACAAAAATTATATGGTTCCTTTGTTTTGAGAGCTGAATTTTGTGGCATGAGCTGCTTTGTGGCATGAATTTGACCCCTTAATTGGAATATTATGCTGTGTATTCCTTTTCTGTGCAAACGAAGACATTTATTACAAACTTTAAATGTATGTGAAGAAACAAGTCATATAGCTACTTTTAGTTCCTGTTTGTTGTCATCAACCTATGAAAACCATTATTGTCTTTAATGGCAGTCTTGCATATCTGAATGTGGAGAAAAGAAGACTCAATCTGGTTACCTGAGTCTCAGTGATGGATCTGACATTTTTTGTGTATAAAATATTGGGGAAGTATGGTGATAAAATTAGGTACAAAATAGCAGAGATGCATCTTGTTTTTCTGTATTGTGGAAATAGGCTTAACAACCTTTCATCTTCTGTCAGTGCAGTTGTATCTTCTACATAGGCTTTGATTTAGTCCAGGAGTTGTTTCATGTATCAAGATACAAAATCAATTTAAAAACTTGCAAACTAACACTCTGTATAAAACCATAATTGATAATGGTATTGCTTGTTTGAGAAGAGCATTTCACTTTGCCCACTTTTTAAAAATCATAGTGGTATTGGTTCTTACTCGACTTTTCGATTTGGCTGTTGTGCAGCAAAGTGATTTAAATTTTCATTATTTAAAGGTGCAATATGCAAAGTTAGAAACAAATTTTCATTGTCAGTGCTCGAGAATTTTATCCTTATAACATCTTGAACTTCTTCAGTGATAACCATCCATGATGTCATAGCAGCTTTTTTGCTAGAAAGTAGTATTTCCTGTTTAATGTATTACTGAGTTTGTGGATTCAAACTCAGAATTGTCTCTGTATTCTGTCAACAGTATTGCTACAATTCAGTCCCTAGGTAAATTTCGGTTTCTGCCAAAATAGCAATTTGATATTATATCCTGTTATATAGTGGTTTTCATGTATGGTTTTGTTTTTTAATTCCATCACCCAGCGACCCACCCTGTTTTTCACTTAGTGTCACTGCACTGTGTGATGGCTTCTTGATTCTCTGGAGAAGAAGCAAGGAGCTGTGGTTTCTGGGTAGCTCAGACCAAGCTATAGGAAAATCTACCAAATCGGAAGTGTAGAAGTCACTCTGTTTTGTATGCCACATAGTAATTTGTTCTTGTACTCTTGGAGCATGGGCATCGTTCCTGACTCTTTGTCAGTCACTGTTGACTGACAAAAACATTTGAAAATGTTGACAACATGTTTACTGTTGAACTTGATCAGCAAACATGCTCTGAGAGCTTGTTTATTTTGGGCTCTTCACGGTCATCATTGTGGTTTTTTCCCCAACAGAATGCTAAGTTTTTTCTTCCTGAATAAAGGGAAGAAAGGAACATTGACCTAGGTGCTGGTTCTCCAAATTAATGTTAAATGGCATTGTTAGCTTGCTTACATGACATTCTGTGATAGAGTTTCATGTTTCTTCTAAAATCAGAAGGTATTACAAGAATCTGGTTATTGTGTTCTTGATTTTTTGAGAGCCTTCTCCTCAGAAAAGGGCTTAAAAAATTTCCCATTGTCACATGAATTGGCTTTTATTGCAAAATACCTATCTAGAGGGCATTTATTGCAAAATGGCTTGGACCAACATTAGTGTTTCAAATGCCACTAAAGCATGGGTTTACACTATGTTTGGAAAGAAATGGTTGATATCTAACATTTATGTAGCCTGAAGCTGCAAGCTTTCTCTTAGGCTTTCTTTGGTGCATATGAGTAGTGCTTCCTACAAATAAGCCCTGGCTTTCCCAATGTGTCTGCAGATACCCTTCAAATGACATGTCATCGAAACTATTTTCACAAAATTGATCTTTTAAAATCCTTTAGAAATGATGTCATTAAAAATAAATAATGAAATACCTTAGACCAGTTGAAAAGATTGTGCTGAAGCAGGAAAGCTTTTTTCCCCATGCCAATGAAGGAAGGAAGAAAAGAACTTTACCTTGTGTATTTGTACATTTGTTGATATGGTAGGGGGAGGGTTTCTGATAGGTGTACACATGGAAATTGAGTTGATGAACAGAAATCTTAGAAGAATTGTGTGTATTGGTGATTTGTTTTTTCTTTTAAAGATTATTCTTGCTCCTGTGTTAACTGTAATGTTACGCATGGTCCTCAGAAGATTAACCTCAGTGTGTTCAATGTGCAGTCTATGGAGAGGAATTTGTTATAAACTCACTTTAGTTATGTGTAATTCTGTCATCAAATGGCTTGGTCCTATGATCCTTACCATTCTCCTTCAGAATAGCGGCATTTTTGATTCCTAGCTTCCATATGAAAACCAGAGGCTTGCCATTATGTGGACCTTACTGTTTGTTACTGTGTTAATAGAACAGCTTGAAATATTCATGACACTAGAAGTGCATAGACCTGTTAGGGTTTGGCAGTATTGTGCTCTTCTTTTACACCTGGTAGTGGGGAATAGTTAAGTTTGAAGAATGTATGTCTCTCTACATTTGATCTTCTAGTTGTGAGGAGCCTATGAGAGTTTCATGTTACATAAGAAACTCAGCTTTTAGAAGTATGTTCATTGAGAAAGTGTACTCAAATACACGCTCTAGAAGTGTTTGAATGAGAGAACAGAAGTGATTTTCCAAATTAGAAAATGCTGTGGTGAATATGCCTTTTGGAGAATGTACTGCTGTTATTTGTAGCAAAATTCACAAGTTTGTGAAAGCAAATATGCTAAGCCTGTCAATAGTGCATTTTTTTGATTGCTATTAAATATAAAACTTCTTAATTCCTAACATGTACACTAAATGTGGAGGCACTTGGTAGCATTATTTTATTTTTATTTTTTTAATTATTGAAAATCCCTTAACATTGAAGTAGAAGATGATAACCTTTTCCTTTCTCCTACAGATCCAGACATTTAATGTAGAAGCACCATGCCAGACCGTGGAAGATTTAACGAATGGGGTTGTGATGGCCCAGGTTCTTCAAAAAATGTAAGATATTGTTTGTTTAATGAGTTAAATACATGGGGCTTTATCTATAATTTTTTCTGTATTTAAGTGTATTTTAGTTTAAACTTAGTATTCCATAAAGATGTGTCTTTTCCTATGCTTAGACAGTCCTTTAATCTGGAACATGACTGATTATCATTTTTTTTTCTACAGTTTTCAGATAACTATATTAAATGTGAAAAAAAAAGTTTTATGGAGGTATTTATTCAAGTGTGAGCTTATTGAAAAGTAAGATGGATTAAAACTAAGCTTACAAATTTGAACTTTTTTGAAAAGTTGTAACCAGTGCAAGGTAAGGTATTGGCTCTGATCACTGTTTGAAACTACAGTCAGTGTATCAGTAGTGTTAGAATTAGTTTCATGCAGTAAGACTTCTGTGATAAACAGAATGGAACTTTCAAATTCAATTGTTTGCAAAGATATTACATTCTTGAAAATAAATGAATAATAGCTGTCAGACTAGGTAATGTTTTTGTTCTTTTGAACTTTAAGATCAAATAGGAAAAAATGCATTAGTTCAACATCTCAATGTAATCTAGGATGTTTCTGGGACTACAGATACGCACCTCAAATTAACTGTATGCAGAATTACCCATTACCACAAAAACACAGTTTCTTGTCATTCATTAGAAACTTAAGTAGCATTTAACAAAGTCAGCAGTCCAAACTGAGCATGCCAATTCTTGCAGACCTATCAAAAAAAACTAATCAACATGATGTTTTCTGTGTAATTTTTTGAAAATGAAGACTGGACGTGTACAGTGTAGACATGAACAGCTTTCTGTTAGAGTTATTTTGGTTTGCATCAAAGAATTGTGGAATAGTTAAGGTTGAAAAGCACCTTTGGAGTGTTTGATTCAACTCACCTGCTGAAAGCAGAGTCTGCCAGATCAGGTGACCCCAGGATTGTGTCCAGTCAGATTCTGAGTATATGAAAGGATGGAGACTTCACAGCCCTTCCTGGCTACCTGTTCCAATACTAATTGCCATCACAGTTTTAAAACAAAACCAAAAGCCACCACCACAACCCCCCATGTCCCCCACCCCCAAGAAAAAAAAAAAAGCTGGGGGCATGTTTTTGTTTATATTCAGTTAGGCTTTCTGCTTCTTGGGGCCTTCTGCCTCATGTTTGTTCACTGGACACCACTGAGAGGGTTATGTAAGGGTATAAAAAAGAAGGGAGACCTTCAGGTATTTATATACAGGATTGGTAGGATCCTACTGAGCCTTCTCCAGGCTGAACAGACACAGCTTGCCCAGCCTTCACCTTGTATGACACATGCTCTAGCCCGTTAATCATCTTAATTGTCCTTTGCTGAGCTTCCTTGTATGTCTAGGTCTCCCTCATACTGGGGAGCAACATTTCAGATTTGGTCTCACTAGAGCTGAGTTAGAATCATAGAATAATTGAGTTCTCGTCTCACCTCGCTTGGCCTGCTGATAACGCTCTTTCCAATGCAGTCCAGAATGTGGTTGGCCTTTTTTGCCACAAGGCCCATCCCTGGAATGTGTTCAGCATGGTTTATACTGAGCTTTTTCTCTGCAAAGCTGCTTTCCAACCAGTTGGCCCCCAGTATATACTAGTTCAGGGAACTTGCACTTACTTTTGCTGAAGTGTGTAAGGTTCATGAGCTGTCAGTACACTTCTCCAGCCTGTCAGGGTTTTTCCAAATAGCAGTACAGCTATCAGGTGTATCATAGACTCCTTCCAGTTTTGTATTGTCTGAAAACTTGCACTCTGTTCCTAGGTCACAATCTAAGTGTCATCTTCTAGGTCACAATCGAAGCCATTTAATAGTATTGAGCCTTTGGGTGTGCTGCTGGTGTACTGGACTTTATGCTGTTTTTTGTAACCCTTTGAGCCTGGCAGTTCAGCCATTTGCTCACAGTTCAGCTGTTCACTCACAGTTCAGCCGTTCACTTTGAGCCTGGCAGTTCAGCCCACCTCACTATCCACTTAAGCAGGCTATGCTCCATCAGTTTGTCCATGGTGATGTTATCGAGACCAGGTGGTCTGTATCTGGCACCTGTAACTAAATAATTTATGTTGGTTTGCCTGGTCATCATGACCATAATGTCTCAGCAGGTTCATCCTCTGTCCTAAGGCAGAGCACATGCATTCCTGTTGTTGTCTCACTTGAAAGCATCTCCTGGTCACTACCTTCCCAGCTTATTCTTCCTAAACAGCCTGTGTTCATTCGTAGCAGCAGCCTTGTCATGTGCACCATCCTGCTACATCTTCCTGTGGCCTTGTAACTATACGCAGAGCTTTGCTTCCTCCTGTTTGTTCTTTATGCTACATGTATTAAGTACACAGGCACTTCATATGTGCATCCAGTCATTCTGATTCCCCAGAATGAGAGCTTTCCCTGTAATGTTTTTCTGTAGGCCTTTCCTTGTTTATGTGCATATGCTTGGGATGACCCCATTTCAGCCCTGTTTTGTTGACTATAAAGTATCTCTTGTTCACATCATCCCACACTTGACAACAAAGTCCACTGCTTTGTTATGATGTTTGGTTGTATTTTCCCTCCTCTGATGTTCCTTGTTTAAAACTTCTTCACAGGTGCGCCAGCCTGTTGGCAAAGACGCTTTTGCCCATCATAGTTAAGTGAATCCCATGTCTTCCAAGCATTCTTCAGTTCTCAAAGAGGGTTCTATGGTCATGGAAACAAAACCTGGCTGCCAGCATCACAGCTGGTTTTTGGCCTGCAGGATATGTCCTTTTCCCAAGCCCTTCCTGCTAAGTGGCGCTACTGCGGCCAACACCACTTGGGCCTTGACCTCAGCTTCCAGAGCCATGTAATCAACACTTTGTAATTTCCAAGTCTCCCTAGGTGCATAGCTGGTGCCAGCGTGGAAGAGCAGAAGTAGTAATAGCCTGAGGACTGGACAAGCTTTGCCAGTCTGTCAACAAGGCCATGAATTTGAACCCCTAGCAGGCAGCAACCCTTCTTAGGTGATGAGTCAGGCAAAAGATGAGGGTGCTCCATCCATTGTTCATGCTTGCCACTTTCCTCTCTTGCTGCTGCCTGACTCAGGTTTACTGAACAAGGGTGATTCATTTGACAGAGCCCCTTGCCCCTTAACTGCTATAAGAGCACTGAATTTGTTTTCATAGTTGCAAATCCTCAGGTGGGTCAGGAGCCTTCCTCACAGTGAAAGAGTAAGCTGTCAGCAGGAAGAAAAAAAGGGGGATGATATCTTGATGTAGTCAGGTATTTTAAGAGAACACTATAGAGCATGTGGAAAGGTAAGATCTGAATATATATCACAAGGATAGAATCATAAAGGCTTAGAGTAGACAACAGTCTTTCTTTCCTACCTGAAATTTCAAAGAAGATGTAAGTGCTGTAAAGTTCAATTTTTCCACTTATTTTTCCTTTTGTGAGAAAATGAGGCATTACTTACAAGAATTATGCAATGTTTATGTATTTTTTCATCAAACAAACCCAATTTCAAGTCAGTTTCAGTGTCAGCAGTCTTCTTGCTCTGAATTACTCTGAAGAGTAATTGAAGCAGTCTTTCTACTGTTTTAATGTATTTTGCTGGTACACAGAAGGTGACACAGCACACCTCCCCTCCCACTGCAGTTTTCCCTCTGGGTTTTCCAACCCAGCATTTAAATCAGCTCACTTATAAGTTTTCTGAAGTCTGAACATCAAATATACAAGTCTGAAGGTGAGCACAACGTAAATTATGTACTGTTCCTTTTTTAGGATTTGAAAGATGATGTTCTTTTACTTTCTGGAGTATAAAATGTGGTGACCATTTAAATTGTGTTTTCAGTTACAGTAGGTTAGGATTTCAGCGTAATCATCTGTGAATCTGTTTTCAGTGTATGTAGAAAAAATGTAATAGTGACATGCATTTAGAAACAGTCTAATAGTAACATAGTTAATATGGGTATTCATCCATCTCTAACTACTGTCTGTTGGTGGACCAACAGTGATAGCTGTTGATATGTTGTATAGCTGTATATATTCTTGATTGACTAGTTCAAAGACTTATCAGAAGTTGGATCTAAAACATAACATACAAACCAAAATGAAATGTTGAAGGCCCCTCAATGACCTTACTGACTTGTACTACCATTACTTGAAGTACTGCCTTTCTTCCTGCCTTGGTATTAAGAAGGGGAAACAGTTCGGATCATAGAATAGTTAGGGTTGGAATGGACCTTGAGATCATCTAGTTCCAACCCCTGTGCCATGAGCAAGGACACCTCACACTAAACCAGGTCACCCATGGCTCTGTCCAACCCGGCCCTGAATACTGCCAGTGGTGGAGCATTCACAACTTCCCTGGGCAACCCATTCCAGTGCCTCACCACCCTTACAGTAAAGAATTT
>JARCZZ010004351.1:2412-17517 GCA_030323915.1 Brotogeris chrysoptera | reverse complement strand
GATATTGGAAGGCTGCTATGAGGTCTCCATACAGCCTTCTCTTCTCCAGGCTCAACAGCCCCAACTTTCTCAGCCTACCTTCATACGGCAGGTGCTCCAGTCCCCTGATCCTCCTCATGGCCCTCTGGACTTGTTCCAACAGTTCCATGTCCTTTTTATATTGAGGACCCCAGAACTGCACACAATACTCCAAGTGAGGTCTCACAAGAACAGAGTAGAGGGGCACGATCATCTCCTTCGAACTGCTCTTCACACTTCTTTTGATGCAGCCCAGGATACGGTTGACTTTCTGGGCTGCAAGTGCACACTGAAGCAGGCTCATGTTCATTTTCTCATCAACCACCACCCCCAAGTCCTTCTCTGCAGGGCTCCTCTGAATCTCTTCTCTGCCCAACCTGTAGCTCTGCCTGGCATTGCTCTGACCCAGCTGTAGGACCCTGCACTTGGCATGGTTAAACTTCATCAGGTTGGCATCAGCCCACCTCACATGCGTGTCAAGGTCCCTCTGGATGGCATCCTCTCTCTCCAATGTATCAACCGAACCACACAGCTTGGTGTCATTGGCAAACTTGCTGAGGGCACATTCAATCCCACTCTCCATGTCACCAACAAAGATGTTGAACAAGACCAGTCCCAACACCCACCCCTGAGGGACACCACTTATTACTGGTCTCCAGTTGGACATTGAGGCATTGAACACTACTCTTTGTGTACGGCCATCCAACCAGTTCTTTATCCACCTGGTGGTACACCTATCAAATTGATGTCTCGCCAACTTAGAGACAAGGATGTCATGTGGGACAGTGTTGAACGCTTTGCAGAAGTCCAGGTAGATGACATCAGCTGCTTTGCCAGTTCCGTAACTCCATTATAGAAGGCCACCAAATAGGTCTGGTAGGATTTCCCCTTAGTGAAGCCATGCTGGCTGTCACCAACCACCTTCTTGTTTTTCATGTGCCTCAGCACGCCTTCCAGGAGAATCTGCTGCAAGATTTTGCCAGGCACAGAGGTGAGACTGACTGGTCTATAGTTCCCTGCTCATCCATTTTCCCCTTCTTGAAAATGGGCTTATATTACCCTTTTACCAGTTGTCGGGAACTTCACCTGACTGCCATGATTTTTCAGGTATGATGGACAGTGGCTTAACAACTTCATTTGCCAGCTCCTTCAGGTCTCGCAGATGTATTTCATTAGGCCCCATGGACTTGTGTACGTTCAGGTTCTTAAGATGGACTCGATCCAGTTCCTCTCCTGCAATGGGCTTAGGGAATTCATTCTAACTGTCCCTGAGTCTGCCTTCCAAGACATTGGTGGTGTGGTCAGAGCATTTGTCAGGAAGACTGAGGCAAAAAAAAGTCATGAAGAACCTCAGCCTTCTCCAAATCCAGGATAGCCAGTTCTCCCAATAGCTTCTGGAGAGGGCCCACATTGTCCCTAGCTGCCTTTTATTTGCAATGCACCTATAGAATCCTTTCCTGTTATCCTAACATCCCTAGCCAAGTTTAATTCTAAGTGGCCCTTAGCTTTCCTAACCTGGTCCCTAGCTTCCCAGACCACATCCCTGTATTCTTCCCGGGCCACTTGTCCTTGCTTCCACCTCTTATAAGCCTCTTTTTAACTTGGAATTTTCCTCAGTAGCTTCTTATCCATCCAAGGAGGTCTCCTGGCCCTCCTGTTGCAGCTCTTTCTAGTAGGGATGCAGCACTCCTGAGCTTGCAGCAGGTGATCCTTGAATATCAATGAACAGCCCCCATGCCCTCTAGGGCTATATCCCATGGAATCTTACTGAGCAGGTTCCTGAAGAGACCAAAGTCTGCTCTCTCGAAGTCCAGGGCAGTGAGTTTGCTGCACACTCTTCTCACTGACCTGAGGATCTCGACTTCAACCATCTCATGATCACTGCAATCAAGGCTGCCCTGGAGCATCACATTTCCAAACAGCCTTTCCCTGTTGGTAAGGACGAGGTCAAACATGGCACCTCTCCATGTCGGCTTCTCTATTACTTGCAGAAGGAAGTTGTCTTCCACACAATTGAGAAACTTCTTGGATTGCTTGTGCCAGGCCGTACCATCCCTCCAACAGATACCAGGGTGGTTGATGTCCACCATGAGAAGGGACCTGCGAGTGTGAGGCTATTTCTATCTGTCTATGGAGTGCTTCATCCACTGAGTCCTCTTGATCAGGCGGTCTGCAACAGGTCCCCACAATAATGTCTCCCATCTCTGTTCTCCCTTTAACACTGACCCATGAACTCTCTGCCAACTGCTCACCTGTCCTCAGACAGAGTTGCATACTCCCCAGCCTATCCCTAACATAAATAGCAATTCCCCCTCCCCGCCTGCCAGGCCTGTCTTTCCTAAAGAGCCTGTAACCTTCCATTCCAACACTCCAGTCATAGGAGCCATCCCACCATGTTTCTTTGATGCCTATGATATCATACCCCATAGATGTGCACACATCTCTAATTCCTCTTGTTTGTTTCCCATGCTATAGGCATTTGTATAGAGGCATCAGAGCTGAGCTCCAATTGAAGCCAGCTCATTGGCTGGAGCAGCTGCAATATCTCTACATTGCTCTGTACGCTTATTATAGGTGCTGTCCACTGACTGGGTACATTGGGATGGAATGATGCCCCCCCCCCCCCCCATCTAGTTTAAATCATCCTTGACCAGTCTGGCAAGTCTCCTACAAAATCCACTCTTCCTTTTCTTTGTCAGAACAGCTCCATCAGCCCCAGTAGACCTGGCCTACTAAATTGTGTCCCATGTTCAAGGTACCCGAACCCCTGACTATAGCACCACCCTTCTAACCGTTTATTATCCTGGCCAGTCCTCCCAGCCTTTTTAAGGTCCTGCCCTGTATCCTCGATAATTTATGAAAAGACAATCTGTGCTCCAAAGGCCCTAACCACCTCTCCCAGAGCTCTCTAGTCCTTCTTTATGTTCTCCAAGCTACTGTTATCTATATCACTACCACCCACATGGATCACTAGAAGTGGGTAATAGTGGGACTGACTAGAGCAGGCAGCTTCGCTGCAACATCCGTGATCCGTGCCCCTGGTAGGCAACACACCTCCTTTGAGACAATCACAGCATCCATGTGTTTCTTATCTACAGGATGTATTGCATGTATTTGTAATGGATATCTAAATTTGGCTATTATCTGGCAATTCACTAAGTAACACTCATGTCTTGATAGCATCTGTTTGTATTCTTGTGAGTCTCACTAGTTTTCTTACGGTTTCTGTATAGATTCTGGGTGGTTCTAAGTACCTAACTAAAGCTCTAAACAGACACTTCTTGCACCTGTGAGACATGCCTTTTTGTTGTGAAATAAGTTCAGATCTAGTGTTTTCAGATTTCTTGGTTGGCTGGACCAAGACTTGAAGTAGTACAAATTGATCCACATCTTCCACGGCAACCTTACCTTTTTGAGCAGAGACTTGAGTGGCAGACTTCCCTGTGGAAGTAGTTGTGATTTTAAGATAACTGTTGTTAAATGACTTACTAGTCTGTACTAGCCATTTTGTGAGTCCTTGAGTAAGTTTTGAAGAGTGCAAGAAATCAGAACTGCAGAGGTTTGTTGATTATATGGTTTATGGTTTTATCGCATAACTCCTAGACGCTTTTTGTAGAATCATGGAATCATATTTTGCTTTAAAATAATATGGAAGTTGCTTTGGATGGAAGTCTTCTGCAGTCAAATTGCTTTTAAGGCAAATGTAATGCATGTGTATATATATATATATATGCAAATGTAATACGTATGTGTGTGTTCATGTGTATACACAGTGACCTGTAGCAGCCTTCTGTCCCACAAATATATGACTAATTGAAACTACATCATTGAGCCTAATCAAGCAGTGATTGTTTGTCCCTTGCAGGAATTAGTTGGTATTGTCTTCATTGTCTTCCACTAAAGGAAGGCATTATTGATAACAACCAAGAAAGCAGACTAAGGTTAAAATTTTTTCCATCCTTCCAGGTATAGACTTCTCTCTTCAAGAAATCCAAAATAGGGAGTAGACTTTGTATATATTCCACTACTAGTTTCTGACACTCACTCATTCCTTGAATTACATATATTGTAGAACTAGAGTTCTAAAGATAAATTTTGAAATTGCAATTAGTAGGAAAGCTGACTTAAGAGAAAAATATTTTGGAATATGGCTTCATTGTTCCAGCTAAAACCTATCAATGTAAAAAATGCTTACAATTTTATTGAAACTGTGGTTTAGTTAATACGTTCTCTCAGCAACACTGCTTATTTTCATATATTTTGCAAACAAGTATTCAATTAAGATTTTGTGGCTTCTTAGAGTTACTGTTAAAAGAAGTTAAGAAGCAGCAAAACTGAATTCAAGTGAATGTGAACCTGAGCCTTACATATCAAATCAAGGTATGTAAATGGGTATGTACTATTTATGCTTTGCTGTCTCTCCATTTCCTTCCCTGTCCTTCACCACTTTTCTCTAAATTCAGCAGCAATATAGCTAATTTTATTTGTTCTAGACTTAATGATCTAGCTTAGAAGTAGGTCTGTGTTTTTATAGGTTTTCTATTTTTTTTCTTAATTATTTTTTAATTGCTTTCATGTGCTTTGGCTAGGGATCTGTTATAAAACAGTCTGGCTGTTTTAGCGTTAAGGTAGATCTGGTCAATGTTACTGGTAGTGAAAACATTTTATCTTTAAACTAGAATCTACTTAGAGGGAACTCATATACAGCAAAAAGAAACAAACAAACAAAAAAAACCCAAACCAACCTGTTATTGCATATTTGAGTTTAAAAAATGCTACAGCAACTTCATTTATTTTCAAAAAAGAAAAATAACGCCTATTGACAAGTTCTTTTTAATAGATGGAGGTGCTCACCTTGTCCTTTATTTTAAATGACATCAGGTGAGGCTGAGGAAATCTTCAACACCTGAAGGCTCACTGTCAGTATTTACTAAAAGGAAGGCTTACATTCACTGTGTAATAGATTTTGAGTCAAGCTTCATAAAAGGATCAAAGGTACCTTTAATACAACACATTTTAATATATTTTACAAGAAGTAGCTACACACACACTTATGCACATGCTATAAATTACTTCCATCTCAGTGGAAAAAAACAGTCATATGCATATGTTTGTATGGGTGTACTTACGGCTATATGGAAAAGTAAGTCAATATAAAAACAATTTTGTAATGGTGTTTACTTATAAACATTTTCTATTTCACTGTTTGTGTGTGTGTACATCTGTACACGTATATATAATGTGCTCTGCATATCTGATCTACAGATGATAGTAGGACAACATTTCATACACACACCAAAGTGCTAAAAAGAGGAAATGATTTACAATTGCACTCCAAGCTGCTGATGGAATAACATTTCTACATCACATATTTCAATCTGTTGTATACATGTGCCTGCATACACAAAACACCTATGCTTTTTGAAACTAAGATTCCTTCTTCAGAACATATTCCTGACTGATATATTCATTTTTATGTATTGCTATCAGATACATTCCAGAAAGCTGTGGAGTAACTACAAAAGCCTAGAGTCTGAATGCTACTTGTGCAGACTTCTTTAAATATAACCTATTGACCAGCTAGAAAAAATAATATATAGCTGTGATCAGGGATAAATTTTGTTGTCTTCTGATTGTTTTAAAGATAACAACACATGCTTAAAATTTGAGCTTACTAACAGTTTGTATCTTTGCTTGTTATCCTCAAAATTTTGAATCAGTTACAGAAAATAAGTAATCAGTAGTCCCGATATCACTATTATATTTAATCTATATTTACAACAGATAAATTTCTACTTTGAGGTTCTCTTTAGTTTGAAAAGACTGTTCAGTCTCTTTCAGAACAATTGCAGTAGAAATCCAATTGTTCTTCCAACTGCCTGTTGTCATAAAATTCCAGCTACCTAAGATAAACAAATGCAGCTGAGAGCTGTTAGATGTGTTTATCCAGTGCTATTCAAAGATCAAACGGGAGACTGAGGGGGAACCCCACATCTGTATATTGAATCAAACTTTTTACTTTACTTGAAAATAAATTTTTTAAAAAATCATCATTCCTGCCTTGTGAAGTTTTCTCCAGAGAGCACCACTTCCAAACTGTACATGTACAATTTAAGGCACTTAGCCTCAGGAGGGGCCACCTCCTGCTACAGATGAAGAGCTTGGCATTAAGTCTTATGTTAAATAGAGGTATGTACCTCCTCTTCCGTCAGGTCCTGTTTTTTGTCCTGTCAACAGGCACTGGAATCTTTGGTCTCCATTCAGATGCACTTTTTTAAAAATGTTACCACCTGTAGGCTACTGTTACATTATTTCTTTGAAAATTTTGAAAACACAAGGGTAGTTTTCTTCAATTTAGCTTTACTGCGTGTGTGGGGTTTTACAGCCAAGAAAGGAGTTATTTTTATCCCCTTGAGATGCTATTATGGCCATGGGCATCTTGATTTTAAAAGGTGCGCTTCACAAGATCAGAAAATGCCCCTGCCGGAATAAAATGTTTTATGTTTAATGTGCCATGAGGAAAAATGTGACCTTAAGGGGGTATTCTGTTGGTGCATACATTTCCCTCTGAGCTCCACAGGAGACCGTAAGGTGTCTCCAGGAACAACTTTGCTCTCCTCAGTGTTTAGGGCAGTCCATAATCTTTTAGAGTTGAAGTAGTCAAATGCAGACATAAAATTGCAATGCCTCATATTTGGGATATATCATAATAAAGTATTTGGTGCCTGAGCAGCTGTTGTATGCTTGGCATTTGTTAATACCTTTTTAAAAGCAAAAGCTATAAGCTATATAGTCTATCCATGAGCTTGGGATGTATTGATTTTAAAAATTTTGATCTAACATGAAATAATTTACTGTAACTTTTTTTTTGTAAGTTATTTCTGAGTCTAAAAAGAATAAAATGTTACCTAAATGGATTCTTGTTATGTGTCTTGTTTAGCAAATGAAGTCTGGGGAGAAGATCAGAGTGCAAATTCAGCTCCTCATTGGTCTTACTGCAAAAAAATGGTAAGTGTTACTTTATTTTTTTAAGATGCAAAAAAATATTTTTTAATTTGTGTCATATTCATTTAGAAGTACAAAAATAGGTTTCTGTAAAAAAATAGCCTTTATTTTTCAGGTACAGTTATCTCTTGGTCATGTGGGAAATCTTTCCTTATTTTTAGTCTGTTTACATGTATCAGTGAAAGTCATCATACAAGAATGTGCACAAAAATGTAAGCAAAGGTGAATATTGGAATTCAGAAAAATTTGCAGATTTTAATCAGGTTCTGCTCTTTTATTTTAAGTGGCCAGATTTTAACTGTGCCTTTTATATTATATTCTCTCAATGAAGTTTATGTTCAATATATTAGCCTTTCTAATAGATAAATTGCAATAAGAATCAAATCAATAGTTATTTTTGTCATATATAAAAAAAAAAAAAAGAAAAAAAACCCCTGGTTTGAAACTCTTTGTCCCTAATTTTGGCAAAACAAAATGTCTTTTGGGTTAAACCCAAAATGCACTTCTGGAATGAAATCTGACTGGACTGGTCTATGGAATGGCCAAGACATCTAGCACATATAGTGAGTGGGATACATTTTTCTAAACTGATGCTAGTGTTTATTTCTTCTTGTAGTCTCTGTTTTTTGTGTCAAAGCTCGCTGGCCTACATGGAACACAATGGGACTGTTTTTCCTGGCATTCAGCAGCCATCTTGCCAATATTGTTGCCCTCTTCATTCTCAAACCACGTGCAAATATGTTTTCAGAATATTTCTAAGATGCTATGTTTCTGGCAGAAAAACCGGTTTAAGGATCAGAAAAGATTTTCTTCTCTGTTGCAATCACAGTGACATCCAGAATTAAGGAGTATTTCACCTTTCCTGAAGAACTCTACTATTTATAAAATTTGTAGCAAACAGTAGTAACTTCATGTGAGGAAATGTTTTGGAAATATTTTGCTAAGACAGGAAAAGGATAGAAAGAGCAGTTTCTGAGTATAAATATGAACAATAGCATATAGAAAGATCTGAGGTTTTCTGCCAGTGCTCTGATGTGGCAATGCACTAAATTTAAAGCCACTACATAAAACAATTCCTAGTGCATGTTAGTTTAGACACAACACTGAATTATCTATGTGGGTTTTAATTCTCAGTAGATTTCCCCTGAAATAGCTAGAAATAGAAGAAGAGTTTAGGCAGGTCTGTACTCCTCCATACCTTTTAAGAACCTGAATAAGACTGAAGAACTTAGTAGTTTGGTGAATTCAAGTATTCCTTGTACCTTGCAGAACTCCCACTAGGATCTAGCAAAAAAAAAGTTCTGTCTTAGCATCACTAAGTTTCAGTATTATGGTAGAAGAAGAACAAATATACTTCTTTGCTTGTAAATCTTGTGGGGGAAGCACAAAGAAGCAGTGAATGCAAACATGTTGGAGTACTACAAACCCTTTTGTAAGCTTAGGAAAACAATATAACCCTCAAAAGTCATTCCTGGGATCTCTCATAAACTGTGGCTTGAGAGGAGTAGAAAATAGGCTGAAGAGAACCAATCTCCTGTTAGGTGGTTCCTGACATTTGGTCATTATATTCTCCATTGAACCTGGTAAAATAAAAGATGTCTGAGAAGAGATGATCTACTACTTCAATTAAAATCAATGAATTTGCCAAGTTATCCTTTGAAGCCTGTCTCTTTTAATGTATATCTTCAGTGTCTTAATATAAAGTTCTAAATTGTATTTGCTTTCAGCAATTAACTTTTTCCTTTGAAACTTCCTTCCATTTACCTTGACAGTGACATTACATTACATTACATTTAATTTACCAAACAATTCTCTCTCTCACTCTCTCTCTCACTCCCCTTTTTCCCACCTCGTTACTACTGCTATTGCTTTGCTTGGGTTTTGTTCATGTTATAATTAAATTGCCTGATAAATTTCCATTTGACCATTTCAGGCATGGAACAGGTCTTTAGTGTTTGATTAAAAGGACACTGTGCCTTTGAATCTAGAATATTTTAAAATTAATTTAAATTATTGGAAAGCAGAGTCAGACAGCAGATTTGCCCCTGAGTTATTCTGCAAGCTCAGCCAGTTACTTACCATTATTCCTATCTTCAAGCATGTCATAGTTTTCCAAAGTATAATCCTCCAGTCCTATAAGTCTATTTTTTTTTTGCTGCTGCCAGATGTATGACTGTACACGTGTCTGCCATAAAATGTATTCTGGTTGAATGACATCAGTTCCACAAGTAATTTATATCACTTGGTAAAACTAATGTGCCCTCATCATTCTTACATTCCTACTTCACCAATTCTTATACTACCTCCAAGCTTTCCCAGCAAAAATTCTCTTTTGCCAGATTATTATTAGATGCCAAACAGCTGTCAGTAAAAAGAAACCAACCCTTCTCTCCCAGATCACTATTTCCTGATAATTTTTATGGTGAATATTTATTAAGAATTATTATTTTGCCAATTTCAATGGCATAACTTATTTTAGAATGAATACCTGAGCTGTTTGAAGTGCAGTTATAATTTTCAAACGTGCCAAAGTCATATAGCAGTTAGGTGTCGTGTACCTCAAAGCAAACAAATAAACTCATAATACCTGACTAAAAAAAGGAAATTCCTGCATTACATGGTTTAAATTTGTTCTTCTGGTCACTTTCAATAAGCCCTAACTCTCAATTGTGTATGAGGTAGGATTAGGCTCCTATATATTTCACATTTAAAAATAGTTTCTTAAGTCACAAAGGTGACAATGAGTATTTGGTTAAAAATATGAAATTTGGCATAGGGAATAGTCTTAGTATCACATGTGCCCCTTAGTGGTGGGATGAAATTGGTGTTGATGTGTGAACCAGTGTAAGGGTTTATATGAATTCATGGTGAATTTTGTAATTGATTTCATAACTGCCTGCTTTATATTCCTTTTTGTTTCTGTGCATGTGTGTGTATAACTTGGACAAATCTTTCAGGGAATTCCAAAATGAGTGAGAGTCCATCTGGAATAAAACAAAGCCTAAAGGTGTCCTGCTTTTATTTTTGTAAAATATGTGAGGATGCATATGGAAGAAACCATGACTTTAAAGAGACATATATGTATATGAAACAAGGCAACCCATTCTGCCTCATTGTTTATAAATATATGTGTGTTAATACAAAATGTAACGTTTGTATAAAAAATTGCATTGAACAGAAGAATTTGACTGTTGTCTACCAAACTGTGACATATTTTAAATTTTCTGCATTTTTCAAGTATTCTTTAAAAACTCTTCAATGTCTTCACTGCTTCTCATCCCTAGTGTTAAGTGAAATGTGCAACAAAAAGAGAAGCACCTGGAGTAAGGAAACGACAAGTTAAGGTTATATATGCAGCATGAACTCTGCTTCCCTGTGTGTACATATTTTGATAAGGTCTTTTATTTTTTGATCACATAGTCTTTTCACTGTTCTTCCCTACTTAATTTCAGGCCAAAACTAAATTGTAGGTGACTTCAGTCTTCACTGAGCACACTGGGCAAACAATAAGGCAGGTTTTGAGCAACCTGAATGAGATTGGAGCCTCTGGAAAAGTGAGAGTTGTCTTGTGACCAAGGCCACAGGTTAAAACCAAGGAGTCTGAGTTCTATACCTGTTTCTCTTTTACTTGAAATGTTACTACAGCTCTCAGTGCCTCTCTCTGGTCTGCCATTGTAAATATTCATTCAGGTATTTTCTGATATCAAAGAAATGCTCTGAGAATATATTCTTTATTCCTTATGAAGCACACTGATGTTACAGTGGTGATATAGACAGAAAGCTATGATGGAAAAAAGAAAGAAAAAAGGGGTTTTTTTTGCTTCAGGGTTTAGAGGATATGTCATAAATACAATGTGGAACCACATGCTAAACATAAGGATAAAAAGAAATATTCAGGTGTTGCTTAGTACTTTGTGCCCCATATTAACCAGGGGCACAGGGGTGGGGAAGGGGGGGAAAATGTTAGTCTGTTTTTTTTCCTACAAGAATTGATACCAAACTAGCACATAACATGCTCTGCACAAAGCACAGGGCAGAGATATTAGCAGCTCTTCAGTCCTAGCTGCTATGAAATTAATTCAAAACTGAATTAAAATTCTTCTTTACCCATATCCCCTTTGAATGAACTTTTTAGAATTCAAGGACTTTTATGCTGCATAGAGATGTCAGTTTATAATGTCTTATGCAAGAAATAATTAATATGTTCCCATTCGTATATATATATATTGTATAAGCAAAAATATGTTTGAAGATAGTTTTGTATTTATCATGAACATTCTTCATTAGAGAGTAAACATTTTCAAGCATCACAAATCCTTGCAGAGACATTGAAGTTTTGTAATGTTTTAAGCTATTTTCTTCCTTTTTGATAGTAGCTGAAATAAAGAAAATGGCTTACAGATTTAGCTGTGTATATAGTTTGAAAGTAACAACTGAAAAATGATGTTCATAATCTGAATTGCAATGAAACCAATTATCTGTACCATGGTGTTTCACTTGGGAATACTTCGAAAGGTTTAGTATTTCTTAAAAGAAATTAAAACCAGCTGTAAAAATACCATAAAACAAAAATAGCAGCTGCAAAAGAGATTAACATTCCTAAATTTCATTTGAACCTGATATGTTATTTTTCCAACAGCAACATACATATATACTGATTTTTAAAATCTATTCTTTATGAAACTATATCCTCTTAAGAAAAGGTGTATTTTTTTTTTCACCACTTCTTAATATTAGCCATGAATTTCATGAACATTCTTCCCCTCTACCCAGGCATCTTGTATTATATTTACTTCTGTAATTATTATCAAAAGAAAATCTACAATTGTTGATTATTAAGAATTTTTTAAAAATATTACTAATTAAGAATTAAAGCTGTACCGAATAAATGATTTACAGCAATCTTTGCACTTTTGTTACTTACAGCTGTCAAATAGCTTACAAACTGAGCACCATTCACCCTGTTCCTGTTTTAAAATTTTATATAACGTCTGTTTTCCAATTAAGCAGCCAGTCATAGATGAAACTTTTCCTAATCGTTTTCATATATATAATAAAGCTGAATGTAATTTATAAAACAGAACTGGAGGTGCTGACAGTATAAAACAGTTTATTTTGCAGTCTTGGTCAAAACATATGGCAGCAACTTTTCTAGACTTCTGCCAGATGGCAGGCCTTAATCGATTTTGTCTGCTGTGTCGTATGTTAATTCTCTGTGAAAAGTGTTTCTTCAAACTCAATTAAAAAAATAATGACTTTTCTTACTAAGCAACTGACACTAAAACTGTCATTTAGATAGCTCTGTTTAGGTTTGAAAAGTTTTTGAAAACCCCAAGATATTTACACAACAGGTAAAATTGATTCTAATGGCCTTGAAAGCTGTGATCGTTATTCATCAGCATGCATATCATTTCAGGTGAATCTGAATAAACTTACCTATAGGATAATATTGTTTATCTTGCATTTCTGTCTTTCTTGGATCTTTTTTAACTAATGATAGTGCTTCATTTTGCAAATTAGAGTAATTTTTGAGCACCTAAGACCCTGGAGTAAAATCTCAAATGATCAACATTGAACTCATTACCCCAAATTCTGAACATTAGAAAAAGCTAGAAAAATAGTACAGCATCTATGTCTGCATCTTAATTAAAGGCACTTTATGATACAATTGCTGTTATAAACTTTAACTGCTGGTCTACCCAACACATTTCCGTGTGTTTTCTACATCTCCCATATTAAAAATATTATATTTAATGTGACCATATTACATTTAATAAATGTTGCACAAAGGCCAGTTTCCAAAGTTATTTTAGCAGGCAATTTTAGTTTTGATAAGTATGAAATTTCATCTCTACCCAGTAAATAATGAGGCATGAGTTTTTGATAAGGGTATTTCCTGGTGGACAAATAAAATGGACACAAAATCATTCAATTCTGCTAAAATTCTAGCAGTTATAGTTTCTATGTATTTTAATGAATATGTTGATAGCATTGATGCCTTAAATATATATTCTTGAAAATCTGTGAGTTAATCGGAATTGCAATGAATCTTTTTACATTTTGGTTGTCTTTTACTGCTATTGTTCCTTTGTTACACATATTATTTGTGATGCAGGTTAAATTTTGAACTAAAGATGTGTGCATAACAGAAATCAAAAGAAAGGAACTAGTCCCTGGAGACATATGCAATCCCTTTTGTAGAACCTAGCTTTAATGTAGACCAGTACTTAACATATTCACAACTCACAATATATGAAATGGCCGTATGTTGAAACAAAATATTGACCAGATCTTTTCTTTTTACCATGTTTATTTTATGACTACTTTCTTTTGAAATAGAACAGGGGTATGGTAATATGTAAGCAGACTAAATAGGTTGTGTTTTCTTGAGCAATAATACCACACAAGTACAAGGCAGAAAAACTGTGTTTTTCCAATATAATCCAGCAGGGACAAATGACATCCCTACCTGATGGCTGATATCTTTTATAGTACAGCAGTGACATATTTAATGCATCACAAAGAATGATCAAACATTTCTCTGCAGTCTTTCTGTCATGGAATGTGGGCCCATGCTCCATGTATACCTTTACATTTGGCTGTAATATACCTAAACTCTAAATATGGTATCCGTTAAAAACTGATGATTATTTTGTAATCAGAATGTACTTAAAAGCAGTATAAAATTTTCAGTTTGTATTATTTTAATAATCTGTTTTATTTAGTAGCTTAATGTGTGAAATATATTTCAATGTGCACTATTTAAATAGTGACCATACTTGGTAATAAAAATATCACTGTAGGTAATTATATAATTTTAAATGGACCATATACTTAGCGAAATAAAATTGAGTACATCTTACTAAAAGTTGCGTGTCTGAGGATTTTGGAATATAGTACTGACTAATATTTGAAAGATTCTCACTTCTGAAATTGTGTATGTACTTTTGACCCAAAACTTTTTAGGAATTAAACTGTCCTGAGTTCTTTACTATGTTAGCTGTGTTTCAAACAAGGTCTAAGGACACATTTCACATCTGTTTCAGTATATTTTCAAGAGTGATGACAGTGCTGTTTGCTGTTCATGTGGTTGGTTCCCCATTCATAGGCTTTTAGTGTCGCTTGGTATCTAAGGTATCTAATACTAGGGACTGTAAAAGTTAACAGTAACTTTACCTCTGTAGAGGGGAAGTGGGAAGCTGAGAGTATATATAGTAAGGCACTTTAACAATAATGGATATTTATATTTAATAACCAATTGAAACCCTTGGATGGACTGCAAACCATGACACCAGTTCTTTTGGGGTTTTTCTTGTTGGTTTGTTTTTTTTTTTTCCTTTACGTGGGAGAGAAGTCTGTTGCTCAGATTAGCTGTGTTTTAAGGTAAACTGTTCTCATATAACATGGATCTAATCATGATTGGAAAGAGACAGACAGCAACCATTATAGTCATTGGGTGTCAATTGTGAGGGGAATATGTCACCATGACAGCAATAGGGGAGCTTGGCCCAGACAGAGCTCAGGAGAAGACCTCTCACTTTTTCTCCAAGCAAAGCTTGTGAGTCAATTTTCCCATTTTGAGATTTTTGGTGCGAGGACTCAAATTCTTTTCAGATTACATTTCATTGACATGCTTTGACACCCTGAAAGATCTGTTAGGAAAATCATTTTTGTTGAAAGAATGGAAATCAATAGGAATTGACATGACCTAGGAGTAGTCTATCAGAAACCTACATATTACTTCCAAAAGCGCTGTAATAAACAATAAAGTAATGACACTAAATAGATACTATGAACAAGCTGTGCTTGGGCATTTTAATTCTCCAAGCTGCTCAGCCTGGAGAAGAGAAGGCTGCATGGAGACCTCATAGCAGCCTTCCAGTATCTGAAGTGGGCCTACAAGGATGCTGAGTAGGGACTCTTCATCAGGGACTGTAGTGATAGGACAAGGGGTAATGGGTTCAAACTTAAACAGGGGAAGTTTATGTTAGGCATAAGGAAGAAGTTCTTTACTGTAAGGGTGGTGAGGCACTGGAATGGGTTGCCCGGGGAAGTTGTGAATGCTCCATCGCTGGTGGTGTT
>JARCZZ010004350.1:0-12545 GCA_030323915.1 Brotogeris chrysoptera | reverse complement strand
CCATCTGTATGTTGCATCTCTGCCCTGATGGCCTGAAGTGTCATGGGCCCACCAGGCTCAAAATAATTCACCCTCCCTTTCAGCAGTTCCTGCAATTTTGTCACTGGGGACTCCATACAGTTGCCTTCCATCTCCAACGCTTCCAAAGCACTGGAGAGGCCCAGTGGTCTAGATACTTGCCCATACTGTCCCCCACACCCTGCCACTCGTGGCTATCCAGCCTCGGGGAAAAATCTCTTGATCATCCTAAATCGTAGTCTAATCCTGGACAAGGCCCACACCCCACTCTGCTTAACTCTCGGGACCAGACAGGATGGTCGTGGGTAAAACACAACCTGTATGCATGCCAACGTGCTGATCCCCATCACAATCAGCAGGCAGGTCTCAAGGGCACCCAAAGGCCATTCAACACCTTCCGAACTCTCAAATGATGCTGCTGTGCTTGTCACTGGGGCTGGTTTAGCCAGTTGGCTTGTCGGCCTTTATGCTTGTCGGCTCTGTCACCACCAGCTGCTCTTTGTCTGAGTCCTGATCTTCCTTCTCTGTGTTGCTGGGAAGTGTTGGGTGGTCTCCTGCATCTTCCTGGGGCTCAGGCTCTGTGGGGCTTTGCGGACAGCTGTCAGGGAATGCTCTCGGCCTCTGCGGCACTGAGCTCCCTCTGTGTATCTCACCGAAATAAATGATTGTAAAAAACACTGTAATACAGAGACTAAGAAAGTATTGGGTTGATTGCATCAGTTAGTTTATCAGATGGACAATAAAAAGGGAATGCAGTATAGGTAAAAATTTCCAATAAAAATCCTCTTTAATTTTTCATCATATATTTCTTTTTCTCTGCATTTTTTCTTCATTATGTATTTTGACAGAAATTTCCCATGAAACTTTCACAAAATCGTAGGATCAACTACATTGGAAAAGACGTTTAAAATCCTCAAGTCCAGCCACTACCTCAGGACTGCTAAGACCACCACTAAACCATATCACCGAGGGCCTCATCCACATGGTTCTTAAACATTTTCAGGGATGGTGAACCAATTTCTTCCCTGGGTAACCTGTTCCAATACCTGATCACTCTCTCTGCGTAGAAATTTTTCTAATATCTAATCTAAACCTCCCCTGGTGCACCTTAAGGCTGCTACCTCTTGTCTTTCCCTTTTCAAAAATTCTTTATATTAGGAAAATATTAAAAATAACTACTTGGAAAAAAAACCCACAAAACCAAAAAAAACAAAATAACGCTACATGTTTTTAATATAACATTTAAGTTTTGTTTTTAAATTAGCTGTGTAGTGTTTACATGAATAAAGTAATTTAAAACATATGAGGTACTTTCAAGAACATATTTTGAAAGCAAATGCCTGTTTATTCTAAAAGATTATTTATTTATTCTAAAAGATATTACACAATTCATCTTTTTTTCTGAATCTTCAGTGCGCACAAGAATGCATCTGTATGGTATAATATTTGTTCTTCATATTAAATCAAAACATGAACTGGGAAAAATGAAAGTAGGGATTGGTGGTTATTCAAACAAATGTTCCATTTATTTTATTTATTTTTTTTTAAACTTAAGTCTGTCTATCTGACCTATTCTGACCTACTATGGAATACAGCTTCTCAATAAGAAATCAGATTGAGAATCAGAAAATTGTAAGAAATTAACTTTGGCTTAGACTTTTCTTTTTATTAAGTCTTGCCAGACTTATTGGTTCTTTTATATGCAGGAAAAAGGCTTCCTATTTTTTGGTGCATCTTTCTGATGCTGAAACTAGAATTTGTTTGTCTTAATGTCTGTTATCTTCTCTATCAAGCAAAAGGCTCAACATTTCAGTTGATTTTTAAAACAGAAGTCAACTGTTGTTGTAGGATCTTCATTGAAGTTTTATATAGCTGTTTCTCTTATGACTATGCACTTTCTTAAGTACGGATTTCGTAGATCTTAAAGTTCATCATCACAGTTAAACATTGTAGGCATAGAAAAAAAAAGTAAAAACCCGCTTAAAACCAACGTAATTTAAATTGAACACGACACATGTAAAGATCAAGGACTTACACATGCCATTAGGCAAAACTTCATGTATTAATGTTGGTTTAGGTTAACTTTTTTGTACTTTAAATATCAAGGGAGAATTCCAAAGGGATTATACTTAATTGTAAGTAGTGGTTTCTTCCAAAGAAAACTGCCCTAGTAATTTAAGCTATGTAAATATATTACTAAGTGTGTAAAACAGAAGTTCGATAATGTTTGCAGATGTTTCTGTGGAAGTTAATATTGATGTTAAGTACAAAATAATACCTTATAAAAACTTATCATTTAAAATAAACAAATGTATGATAAATAACAATATAATGAAAATAGCAAAAGAATATATTATAATAAACATATATGTTATAATAAAATCCAGTAAATAAATATTATAAATCAATACTATTAATAATAAGAAAAAAATAAACCTGGGGTATTTAATGATTCATAATTAGGTCTTAACTCTTATGAACAATTAATTTTTTTATAAAAAAGCAAAAAACATAAAAGTTTTGATCATATTATGCTTTGAAATATTACACTTATCTTAAGCTACCTACTTTTCTTGAGCTTACTTTAAATATACCTTTTATGAATAAGAAGGAAAATTACAAATATATTCAAAAATGCTTATTTCCTTTGGCTTACCACAAGAACTGAAGAATTGCCTTACAGTGTAGAAGTGACATATCACAAAATTTAGAAGAAATATTTTTCCATTCCAAATGAATTATGCTATACTTACTGCTACAGATCACTGCACAGACCACAGACATAACCATTTTTATTTAAAGGTAATATTTAAGGTTAACTATTATACTGAAAGAGATGCAAAAGCTCTAGTTTCAGGTAATAAGCTAACATTTAGATACTGACTTGAGGGCAAAACCATTATGTGAGGAAAGAATTGTCCCATATCTGCCTATAACTTCCTAATGTTACATTTTCATCTCAAACATTTGACACAAGACCGGTAAGGTCTGCTGAAAGCCATTCCTGCCTCCAGAACACAGTATGTGTTTAAGCCGCTATAGCCCTTTTATGATGTCCTTTCTGTTTGCTTCTGTTCCCTTTTTGCTCTCACACTCTTGAATAAAATTGTGAAATGGATGTGTCAAAATAACTGCTGTTTTCTACTGTGTCCCAGTACCCAAAGAACAGTGCAACCTTGTCTTGCCATTTGCCTTTGAAAGTCATATGGTTGAGATCATGAGTTAATTGAGGGAGATCCTATATACTGTTATAGTTCCTAGTTCAATGCATGCAACTCCCTCTACACTGGAAAGAATTTTAAGGCTGTTTAACAGTAACAAATTTGCATAGATTGTTAGATTTTATATACATCTGCAAAAAATTAGTGAAAGTGAGAACCTAGATTTAAGGGGAAACATCTCTACTTATCTGAATTTGTTCTTGCCCTAAAATGATATTGACTTGAGATTTAGAGCCTCAAATCACAATTTTCTTTCTAACATATTTAGTTGTTACAGTAGGTTATGGATGATAAATGTTTACATAGATTCAAAAATCTCATGGTGAAAAAATGCTCTGGGCCTTATAATGACTTCTGTTTGAGATCCCTGAACATCACTGTGTTGTGGTTTCTTTCTTTTCATTTGCTACAAACAACTTGGTCTCTTTTTCACATCAGTTTGATATGAACTTTCCAGTTCTTCTGGCACAGTATTTTTGTTTTCTGCACAGAAAAAAAAAAAAAAAAAAAAAAAGGAAACCTACATTTCCTTTAGTTCAGAAAGCTGATCTGCAAGGTTTTGAAGTTAAATAAATGAAATTAAATTAACTGGAAATTTTCTGATTTTAACAAATTTTCCATGAAAAGAGAGTGTCATCAAAAAGGTGGAAGAAGATAAAGCACAGGGATGATAAATCATGTAGCGAAGTTAGGAAAGATAAACGGTAGCTAATGAAATTTTGAAATTACAAATTGAGGTTGGCTTCTGATATATGTTCATTTTTTCTCTGAATATAAATTTTTAATTCAGTTTAAGGGAAGTAAGACTTAGGACTCTTCCATTTTAGATTTTCAAGTAGACTATTGATCTACTCAGCTCCCTTTTAAAAATCCATTAAGTTGATTGGCACATAGAGAATGATAGACAAAATATTCCTTTCTGTGGATGTTTGGAAGACCCTTTCTCCTGCCTTTGAACTCCTGTAGAATGAGGTTAGTATGTTAACAATCTATCTGTACAGTGATTCAGCAAACATTTTGGCATTCAAGGATTGTCTCTTCCCCTGTCAGAGTCCGTATATCAAAGACTATGAGCTAATTGTTTGCAAAGGCAGCATGGAGCATTCAGCCTTTCCGGTCCCAAAATCCTCACTTGCTGATCAGTGAAAAGGGTCCTGGAAGCTTTGTTCAAGCAAGCAGACCTAGTATTCAGAACTTTTGCACAACAGAAGCTTTTGTGAAGTGCAGACATCCACATTAAATTAATCTAAAATAAAATAAATGTGATGTACTGTTGAAAAAGTTAAAAAAAATAGACTATGGATTCTTAGCTGAACAGCCACAAATTGTTCAAAACAGTTCAAAGTCTGGCTTCCTTTGTCTTCCTGTTAAATAAGAAAGACTCAATTAGATGCTGTAAAGGTACGGAAATGGACCATTAGGATCCAGAATAAGGACAGAATTATTTCCTGCACAGGTTCTAAAACTATCATCAGAAAGTGCAGGCAAAAATCTAAAATATTATGTATTTTATCTTTACTAGGGTAGTAGTAATCACTCCCAAAAGTCTTTCTTTCATTAATTGCAACCTGGTATGGTTCTCATTAAATGTATGCATTGTGTCAAGTTGTGAAATGTTCATAAGTCTGTAATCATAATTTGGTCTGTTTAGAGAGATAAGAAAAAAGCACAAATAACTGTTTTTAAAGCGTTGTTAAAGTTAGTATATATAGAAACATACACTTTCAACTGACGTGATTAACAAAATTAAAACTTTCCATATGATGAAGTTTCTTTGAGAAAAAATATTTTCATGGATGAATTACTAAAATTGTTTGCTAACAACTTTCTTTTGGTGACTATTTAATAGGGAATGGACTCTTAAAATGAATAAAATAAACAACTGACAAGGAAGTAAAAACAGTAAGAGTATACAAGATTTGTTCCAAGCACTTGGGTATTACCTTTCCAGCTTTTTACTGTGATAACTACTGTCCCCTTCTGATACGAGTAAAAATTGCCCTTGTTTTCTTTGCATGTGATTGCTCCCAAACCTGGTGTAAGAAAATGTGTTCTGATTTCTCCCTTTCTCTTCTGTACATGTAAAGATGGAGACAACTTTCATCAAAAGCTATACCACTACACAGACAGAAGGATGCAACTGGAACTGTGGGCTTTCACTGCTGCAGATGTCTTAATTCCCTGTCTTACATCCTACAAAGATGCACAGTGGTTTTGTAGAGTGCCCAGGCATTTTCTTTTTTTTTTTATGTGACAATAAAGTGTGACCTTATAGCTTGCAATTAGCAAGAGATCATCCCCAAGAAGAGACATCTATGATACTAATATTAAGCAAATATCATTTTAAAAAAATTCATTTTAAGGAAAAAAAGAATTTATAACTCCATCTTATATTACAACAAAGTTATTTTTTTCCTATGTCTGGATTAAGGCATATTAGTCTGATTGTTGAAGTTATCCTAAAGGCCCAACAGTTCAACGTAACTAACTCAGTGTTCCAAGTTGTGCAAAGGTGTGCAAATGGCACCCACTTCATAGGGAACAAGGTTCATTGCACTGCAGCTCCACTGTCTTTGGACCAAAGTGAAGGGCAGGGTGGGAGGTTATTTGTGCAAATCTGGCTCCTGTTCTCGAGAACCAAAATTCTGAGTATAGATGCAATTTGAGTGAGGCAGAAGTCAATGAGACTGAGTAAGGATTTCATCCTATAGCAGTTTATGAAGATATCAAGATATGATAGTGTTTTCAAAATGAGAGCCTGTGAAGAGTACATTTAGTACCATGCTGAAATTAAAATTTGTTTAATAGAGCAGGTGTACAGAGGAATTCAGGAATCTCACCATTCCAGAATTCAGGAACTGTGGTTCTGGCATTCCCTCATCATGTGCAATTTATTCCAGCAACAGAAGGAGGATCTGTGTTACTGTTTGATCCTGTTTCCA
The DNA here is from genome assembly GCA_030323915.1 of Brotogeris chrysoptera. NCBI lineage: Eukaryota > Metazoa > Chordata > Aves > Psittaciformes > Psittacidae > Brotogeris > Brotogeris chrysoptera. The sequence continues at coordinate 6,364 of JARCZZ010004350.1, read as the reverse complement.
CCCTGCAAGAGTCATAAAGCGAGTACTGCCTCAGTCCAGAGCAACATGTTCAACTCTCATGCCTACTGTTCAGTTGTCAGTTCCTGCAGTATTTGATCAGCTCCTGAGTCAAAGACCAAAACATCTGCTGTAATTTGAACAAATAATGCAACTAAAAATGGAATAACAGGTTAGTCTTTGTAGTTCCTCAATCTATCTTAGACGTGCCTGTGTTTCTGTAGCTCCATTGTTTTTATACCATTTTCTGGGTTTCCTTGCCTCCATGAAAAGATGACAGCTTTGTGTTATGGCATTGGCATGTTCATACTCTTTATGAAGGTTGTTAACAAAATATAGCTTATCAGAAAAAGATAGTTCAATTTTACAGGCCTTTGGCCTTTTATCCTGCTTTCCATTTTACTTCCTTAATCTCCCACAGAATTTTCTCTGAAGTTCCGAGCAACATTAAGATTACTAGAATGGCCATTAGCCTGTCACAGCTGCCAGTGTTAAATATTAGCTATGTTAATTACTTCTCAGGCATATGTACCCCAGCTTGATCAATTTATTAAAATAATGCGGCACAGCCTGCTCTGTTACAGTGCAGTGCTGTTAGAGCATTGTTTACAAACCCTGGAGGTGAGACTGAAAGTGAGAGGAAAGCAAGGGTCCCAGCAACTTTGTTCAAGCAACGTCCCTTCAATAAGCTTCAAGGAGAGGAGTGGCAGGCGAATCAATATGTCAGGGGGATGCCGAGACGATCTTGTGATGCCATGGCCTCATCTCTGACTAGAAGCCTTTAGGACTGCTTTACAAGGCTTCCCTTACCTGTGCATGAGAAGCTCTTGCAGGATTCTGCAAAGAATTTAACAGAATTCTTTTACCAAGTGAAACAGATTCTCATCAAATCCCATTAGATTAAATGACGGTCTAAACCATCATTCCTGACTCACTTGGCCATCCTAAATTTTTAATTTAATCTACATTTACTCCTTTTTCACTGAAGGCCTTTGGTAAGAAACCAGGCTTACTATCTAAGATTGTCAATGAAATATGTGTTGTTTTGTTTATCCTGTTGACCAGCCTTCTTGGTTTGGTCTGTACAAGGGAGGGTTAGAATCATTGCAGAACGATGAAAATAAATAACTTTAATTGTTCATTCTTATCTAAAAAGACTATTACTGTAATGTGGGCCAATGTGAAAAATAACATTGACTTTAAAGCACTTCTTATCCTGTTGTCTCAGAGTGGAAGAATTTAGATTCAATCTCTATAGTTATTGTGGGGGGTTTTGTAATTTTGGTTTTGTTTCTTCTCCCCTAGATGAAAGAGATGCAACTCTCTTCCAGCAGATTTACCAAACTATAGCCTATTATTTCAAACTCTACCACTCTCCTGTTAGTACTTTTTTTCTTCTTCTTTTAAAATAATTTACTAACCATGAAGAAAATCAAAATAATTTATTTCCCACAACATTAAATAAATTTAGAGAATGCAATTAACTATAAAATCATAGAATCATAGAACAGTTAGGGTTGGAAAGGATCTTAAGATCGTCTAGTTCTAACCCCACTGCCACGGGCAGGGACACCTCACACTAAACCATGCCACACAAGGCTCTGTCCAACCCAGCCTTGAACACTGCTAGCGATGGAGCATTCACAACTTCCTTGGGCAACACATTACAGTGCCTCACCACCATTACAGTAAAGAATTTCTTCCTCAGATCCAATATAAACTTCCCCTGTTAGAACCCCTTACCCCTTGACCCCTCACTACAGTTCCTCATGAAGAGTCCCTCCCCAGCATCCCTATAGGCCCCCTTCAGATACTGGAAGGCTGCTAGGAGGTCTCCACTCAGCCTTCTCTTCTCTAGGCTAAACAGCCCCAATTATCTCAACCTATCTTCATACCGGAGGTGCTCCAGCCCCCTCATCATACCCATGGCCCTCCTCTGCACTTGTTCCAACAGTTCCATGTCCCTTTGATGTTGAGGACACCAGAACTGCACACAATACTCCAAGTGAGGTCTCTTGAGAGCAGAGTAGACAGGCAGGATCATCTCCCTTAACCTGCTGGTCACTCTCCTTTTGATGCAGCCCAGGATACAATTGTCTTTGTGGGCTACTAGAGCACACTGCCAGCTCATGTTCTTTTTCTCATCAACCAACAACCCCAAGTCTATCTCCGCAGGGCTGCTATGAATCTCTTCCCTGCCCAACCTGTAGCTGTGCCTGGGATTGCTCCCACCCAGCAGCAAGACCTTGCACTTGGCATAGTTAAACTTCATCAGATTGGCATCAGCCCATCTCACAAACATGTCAAGGTCCCTCTGAATGGCATTCCTTCCCTCCAGCGTATCAACTGAACCACACAGCTTGTGTCATCGGCAAACTTACTGAGGGAGTACTCAATCCCACTGTCCATGTCACCAGCAAAGATGTTGAACAAGACCAGTCACCACTCACTACTGGTCTCCAGCTGGACGAGCACAACTCTTTGCGTGTGGCCGTCCAGCCAGTATTTTATCCACTGAGTGGTCCACCTATCAAATTGATGTCTCTCCAATTTAGAGACAAGGATGTCTTGTGGGACAAACGCTTTGCACAAGTCCAGGTAGATGACGTCAACTGCTCTACCCCTGTCCATCAGTTCCGTGGCCCCATCATAGAAGGCCACCAAATTGATCAGGCAGGATTCCCCCTCAGTGCAGCCATGCTGGCTGTCAACAAGCACCTTATTTTCTTTCATGTGCCTTAGCATGCCTTCCAGGAGAATCTGCTCCATGATTTTGCCAGGCACAGAGGTGAGACTGAACAGTCTGTCATTCCTCCGCTCATCCAATTTCTCCTTCTTGAAAAAGGGGGCTACATCACCCTTTTTCCAGTCATCGGGAACTTCACCTGACTGCCACGATTTTTCAAATATGATGGACAGTGGCTTAACAACTTCATTTGCCAGTTCCTTCAGACCCACGGATGGATTTCATCAGGTCCTATGGACTTGTGGACGTTCAGGTTCTTAAGATGGTCTTGAACCAGATCCTCTCCTACAGGGGGCCCTAGGTCTTCATTCTCACAATCTCTGCATCTGTCTTCCAAGACTTGGGTTGAGTGGTCAGGGCATTTGTCGGTGAAGACTGAGGCAAAGCAGTCATTAAGAACCTTAGCTTTCTCTAAATCCAGGGTAGCCAGTTCTCCTGACAGCCTCCAGAGGGCCCATGCTGCCCCTAGTCTGTCTTTTACTTGCAGCGTACCTATAGAATCCCTTGCTGTTATCTTTCATATCCCTAACCTAGCTTAATTCTAAGTGGGCCTTAGCTTTCCTAACCTGGTCCCTAGCTTCCCGCACAACATCCCTGTATTCTTCCCAGGCCACCTGTCCTTGCTTCCACCTTTTAGAAGCCTCTTTTTTCCTTTGAAGTTTTCTTAGCAACTCCTTATCCATTCAAAGAGGTCTCCTGGCCCTCCTGCTGCACTTCCTTCTAGTTGGGACACAATCCTCCTGAGCTTGTAGTAAGTGATCTTTGAATAGCAACCAACAGTATTGGGCCTCCCTGCCCTCTCGTGCTATATCCCATGGAACCTTACTAAGCAGGTTCCTGAAGAAGCCGAAGTCTGCTCTCTTGAAGTCCAGGGCAGTAAGCTTGCTGCACAGTCTTCTCACTCTCCTGAGGATATCAAATTCAACCATCTCAACATTGCTGCAATCAAGGCTGCCCGGGAGCGTCACATTTCCAACCAGCCTTTCCCTGTCGGTGAGGACGAGGTCAAGCATGGCACCTCTCCTGGTCGGCTCCTCTATTACTTGCAGAGGGAAATTGTCTTCCACACAAGCAAGGGACCTCCTGAATTGCTTGTGCCAGGCCGTACCATCCTTCCAACAGATCTCAGGGTGGTTGAAATCCCCCATGAGAACAAGGGCCTGAGAGCGTGAAGCTGTTCATATCTGTCTATAGCGTGCTTCATCCACTGAGTCCTCTTGGTCAGTCAGTCTGTAACAGATCCCCACAGTAATGTCTCCCAATGCTGCTCTCCCTTTAACCCTGACCCATAAACTCTCTGTTGACAAATCACTTGTTGTCAGACAGACTTCCATGCTCTCCAACCTATCCCGAGCATTAATAGCATCTCTCCTTCCCCATCTGCCTAGCCTGTCTTTTCTAAAGAGCCTGTAACCTTCCATTCCAACACTCCAGTCATAGGAGCCATCCCACCATGTTTCTGTGATACCAATAATATCATATCCCTGTAGACATGCACATATCTCTTATTCCTCTTGTTTGTTCCCCATAGGGCGGGCATCTGTATAGAGGCACCTGAGCCGAGTTCCAAATGACCTATAGCATACACATCAACACACATAATTCTGTAAAACACTTATATTGGGTAGAAATATTGCTATTACTCATTATAAAAGCATATTCTGCAAGAAATAACTAATAAGCATTAAGGGCACAAGCAAATTGTTTTAAAAAGTGCACAGAATTCTGCAGAATAGAATCGGAGATAGCAAAAAAGGGAATTTGAACCTCAAAAATATACTGATTCTTTTTTTTTTTTTCATTTACCGTGGCATGGGCTGATTTGTATTTTATTCAATGCAAAGTCTGCTTATCAGAAATTCCTAGAAGTTTACAATTCTGCCTCTCCTGCTGGGAAGAAACGGTTTGTTGGAATTTCATATCATACAATATATTAATCTAATGTTCAAATAAAAATCCAAATCTCTGCTACCATACGTGACGTATGCTACTGTTAAGATACACCTTATTCTCACAGGTTGGGCTTTTTTCATATATTATAGAGCACTCTGCTGCAAGGAAAGAAAAAATTATTCTAATCCTATCTTTGCCATTTGCCTTCTGTGTGAGCTTTAGATGGTTTCCTCTCCTCTTTGTTCTCCTGATTTTATTGAAAAACTCAGGAAAATTACCAGACCTTTCCAATGCAGAGACAGAGAACTGCTTTTACAAATTATGTCACTTTGCCACATGTGAAATTGACTTGCATAAACCAGGCATCCAGTGTGGTTTTTCTTCTCCATGTAAGATTTTATCTGCTCCCTGACTCTACACAAACTATGTTTTACCAGTTTAACTTCAGATCTCTTTGGAAAAAAGAGGCATGTAATTTTACAAAGGCTGATAAAATGGGAAATCATCATGATCTAAGAACTCTTATTGACTCCACATGAATTGCACATGAAGTGTCAGTGTATAATTTTGTTTCAGAGGTTCCATTCTCAGTAATTTATAAATTTGTCATGCTTTACATGGTATTATATTCAGAAAGTTTCAGAGGAAAAAGAATTTCATCCATTTTGAAAACAATAGAAGCAGAGACTCTGTTGTGTTGCCAATATAAATCAAAATCTTCTACTATTTTTCAGCTTCCACCCAAGAAAGTACTCTTAAGCCTTTTGCAGATCCCTGCGTTCTCCACCCCTAGAAGTACTCTGTATCTTGTTGAAGCGCATCTACTTTTTGTTATCTTCACCAATATAAAATATTCTTGCAACAGTACTGCTTATGAATGAATTTTACAAAGAAGTGTGTCATTGCGATTGAAAAATCAACCCAGTTTCTCTAAAGAAGTCCTTTATGAGTTGTGATGAGTTTTTTGTCTTATTTTTCACAGATTGCCGTGACTTGTGAGACTGACTTTGTAGGTACAGAATAGGGGACACTGGCATCAGATTCTTCTAACACTGAAAACTGCAAAGAAAACTGTCTAAAATTATGAATTACATATCTGAAAGGGTAAGAGAAATGAAGTGGAAGAATGGAAATCAGGCTTCTGCATGTCTTGTGAAAACAACAGCAATAAATCCCTTTTAAAAAAATCAGTGACAGTTCTGTTCTCTTTCTACATCTCTAAATTAAATAATTCCACCTAGCAGTTTAGTCTGAAGATCAATTTCAGTGGATTAATATAAGAAATGACAGTGCTATGATGAATGATGAGTGACATCCACGAGAAATGAATACTTGTATTCTTAGCAGGGTTTCAGAAATGTAAGCAATAGTGGGACCACACACACAACAGATAAAAATAAGTATTTTAAAGAAATGTACTTTCCTAGTATCCTTTGTCAACCTGCTGTGCTAAATCGGATGAATATTGCATGCCAGTTTTGAGCAGTACATTCATAGAGTTAAATACAGGACCGTAACAGCAATTAAAGAGAGGCATTATGGTTGTGTCTTGATCCTGACACTTTCTATGTTTTGATGCTGTGTTCTATAGCAGCCTTTCAATATCTGAAGGGCAGCTATAGGGATGCTGGGAAGGGACTCTTCATCAGGGACTGTAGTGAGAGGACAAGGGGTAATGGGTTTAAACTTAAACAGGGAAAGTTTAGATTGGATATGAGGAAGAAATTC
>JARCZZ010004349.1:0-16417 GCA_030323915.1 Brotogeris chrysoptera | reverse complement strand
AAAAACACCGGTGTCACCAGCGCTGCCCCAGCCACCAAGGAGAAAAATGACCGGCTGCTGCTGAACCCAGGACAACTCTGCACCTAATATGTGATATCTTTAAAACCTTCATTACTTAAGCAGGTCATTTCAAAAATTAAATTTTTTGCTTTTTTAGAATTGAAAATATGAAAGCAGCTAAGGCAGAAGTTCATAATACTAGACAGTAGTTTTATTATCTTAGGAATTCTGAACATGGCTTTAATATATTGCAGTGTCTTTTGTTTATATATAAGTGCAAGGTAGGAGAATGCTGTAAGCTCTCTTGGACAATTTGCTCTCTGCAGCTTTCTGAATAAACAGAATCTTGATCCTTTTAGATGGCCAGGAGGCCTGGGAAGCAAAGGAACAGTGTTGTGTTTTAGTGGAGTAGGACTAGCAGGAAGAAGCATGCAGTACTTGTTTGTGTGGATGTAACTGGGATGCAGATTGGGCCCAGTCAAACCAATCTGATTGTTCATCGTTAATAGATGCACAGCTCCCAGCTTTGTTCCTCTCTCCTTTGTGGTACCATGTCTGATGCTCATTCATTCTCTTGAGAAGCCAGTTGCAGCACAATAACCAAAGAAAGACTGACTCAGCCAAAAAGCTGAAGGGTATTCTGTCCATTAAGTCGGCTACACTGAAGTGAGACGGCAGGAAATGACAAGAAAACCAGAGGAAGTGGACTGTGTATTTTAATAGCTCTGGAGTGTTGGAGGATATTATCTGACTTGCCTAGCCACAACCTTCCTCTATCAAAGAAATTTAGATCTGTCTCTGAGGGACTGCACACCTCCTCCTGCTATCTTTGTGGGTTTGGGTAGAAGCTAACTTCAGCTGTTGAATAATGAATACTGGTTTGCTAGAAAGGGAGGAAGAAAGGAAGAAAGAAACTGGGAAAGTGAGATAACTGATATGTTACACAAACTATAAGGGTTATAGATTGATAATGGAAGATTAGTAGGGCTCTTAAATAAATATTACATATTTTAGGAATGACTGTAATAGTATAGGCCATCTCCTATCCTTGTAGATATATGGGTTGAGAAGTTATCTGAAAACCTGTTACCATGGGGATATAGTTGCAATACTGTATTAGAAATCATTGCCAAGTCTGTGTGGTGGACAGCAATCATTGAATTGTAAGAATGCTGGGAGTAAAAAGAAAAGCTTTCAATACAATATTGAAAAGAATGATAAAGATCAAACTTCTAAACTCCACCAAATTTTTGGTGTCAGTAAAATAACTGATGAACTTATTGTCAGAAATAGTTACTTAGGTTACTGGTCCAGCACGATCAGAGGAGTTGTTTTCTAGACATTTGGAACTAATTATTCTCTTGTTAAAGACTTTAACGGAAGATGTGGGAGAAAGTACCTATGTTGTGCATCTTCAGGATGTTTTCTGTATTTCCAGGAAGACTCCTTTTTGCAGAACAGAACCACAACCTGTTTGAGTGACCTGATGTCAGGGATAAAGATAACTTTGATATTATCTGTCTGTGGCCTTTTTTGTGCATATGAGAAGGTTCATGGTTTCTGAGAGTGTTAAATCGGTGATGAACACTTGTTCTGATGGTCTGTAATTGTGCAGAGTGGGAGTATATTGACACCATTAGTACATAACTGTCACTGTGTTTATTTAAGAAATACTGATAAGTGAAGATGAGCTGTTATTATTGTGTGCTGGTGTTATCCTGGTGCTTGATGTTATTCTGGCATGTACATTTTTGATGCATTGGATTTTAAGATTGTGTGTTGAAATAGATAGAAGTACAAGTGTCTTATAAATTGTTTGCTTTCAGTTACTTATTTTGGTGCATATCAAAGGATTAATGCCTTGTAGGCTATCTCTTACTATTAGTGTGTGTAGTCAGCTCCCCTGGAGTCCCATTTCCTTGCTCTCTGGTGAAAATGCAGTAGGAAATGAATAAGAAAGAAGTGTGGTCTCTGATGCTTTACTTTCATTGTGCTATTACTAAAGCATTTGTAGTAGAGGAGATGGGGCTCCGTCTGTCTATGACTTACTCTAAATTATCAGATCCGACATTGGTTCTGAAAATGTGATTTTTATCTTTGCTGTCAGTGGAAGCTAGAGATCCTGTAGGAAGTGGATTTTAGAAATGCAGAAATAGAGAGGATTACCTGTATTTGTTTGGAATAAGATAGTGTATGTATATAACCTAAATACATAAAACCAATATGATTTTGATTAGTTACAGTCCACCTAATAAAAATAGTGAAGGGTGATGGATGAAAGGGGTAAAAAAAAAAAAAGGCAAAAAGAGTTTTCTCTTTAATTAGATATTTCTTTTGGGGGGGCAAAGTTAACCTATTGGCAGAAGTGGATTAGTTTTCTCTTGTGTGTAAGGCAAAGCACCTAAAGGGTATGTCAGAAATGAACAGGATGTATGCTGGAAGAAATGCTAGAAGAAAGTATGGCTAGTCAGTGTTATGGGCCTAATATTTTTGAGATGGATCAGTGCTTTACATCTCTTTTTATCTATCAGCTAAAATAAATTAACTGCTGCTTTTGGTAGGATATAGAGATGGTATATTTGAATGGTCTACTATACAAGGTATCTTAAGTTATAGAGTATATATAGTATGTATTTATCTTTTAATGATCAAGTTTTAAATAGGAAGATTACATAGCCAATGCCATCGTTCGTGCATTAAAACTCTTATATACTCATTGCAGGCCAGATTTCTCATACATTTGTTCAAATACGTGCGAAGATAACTAGAGCTGAACTCTATCACTTATAATGCACTGGTCGGTTCTTGACCTTTTTTAAAGAGGTAGATGTCTCTGACTGGCAAGGTCTCAGGTATACTGAGCTCTAAGAAAATTAGCTTACTGATGTACCAGTGCACAGGTAGCATCTGAGCACAGTGCAGGCCGCCATTTGTATTTTTACCCAGGTGCCTGGTCATGTTGTGTAGCCCTGGCTGAGTCCTTTGCTGCCAGAGCTGGAAAGCTGCTATTTACAAGAAATAACTATTGTGATATGTAGTCCCTACTCACAGGAAGGACTATAAATGTAAGCATCAAGGAAGCAGCCATGTTAGAAACATTTAGGGTTCCTTTTTACATTTTTCCTCCTTTTTTTTTTTTTCATTTTTTATTATATAAAATTACTTAATTCAACTGTTGCTTGAATGTTTGCAAAGTATAAATTCAGATTTTGAAAGAAAAGAGCTAAAAAATAGCTGACACACCTTTTATTAGTTTAAAGCTTGGATTCCAAACTGACCAGTGCAGTTAATTATGAAAACACTTGTAGAAGGTAACACTGAAGTTTAGTGAATAATTCTACTTTAAATTCTTTCCACAATGTTTTCCAAGAGTAATATTCATACTGTAATCTAATATTGAATCCCTTTTTATTATTTCCTCTGTATTGATTTAAATAACTGAGGTGAAAAATATTTGTTTCATAAGATGTTGTAGAAGGTATTAGGTAAATTGTTGCAAAAGCTAATGCGGTGCTATAAAACTTATAACTTCCTCTTTTATAAACTTCATGCTTTATGTTGGAAGGCTCTCTAGAGTGGAAAAATGAATATTTCATGTTCATACAGTGGGCATGCACAAGTATTAAATACAATGTTGCTTAAAATCTGACAAAAGTGTTTTGTACAGTCTGTTCAGTCTCATTCCGGCAATGTCAGCACCTCACAATTCAGAGTTTTGGAGATAAAATATTAAAATTTTAAAATTACAGCAAGCTGCATGGTGATGGGTAGAAGGTGACTTCATGATCATGAAATCATGATGCCCCCTCAGAAAACAAACAACCAAAATGCTTCTCTGCTGTTTCTTCAGTCAAGGGTGGGATTTGGGATTGACCTTAGTTGTTATACCAGCTGTTACTTCATCAGTTATTAAAGATTCTTGTGACAGACCTGTTTGAGTAGCCCCTCAGTCTCCTGTTTGCTAAGTTGATTTAGCCTCCTGTGCAAATGATTTCTCTGTCAAGAAGGAATAGGCCTGAAGCTGCATCACATCAGGATCATGAACTTCTATTAGCTTTTTAAGCTTTTCTAATCGCTGTGGGTAATTTATTTTCTTCATACTGTTCTGTTGTGAAGCTTGTGGCAGTTTGTTTTGATAACTGCATACTTCCTTGAATTCTCAAAGGGTGATGAAGTTTAGCTCAATCCCTTTCTCGTAATATTAGATCTATGCTAGAATATGTGAACATTTATGTATTCTTATCAATAAAATACTAATTTACTTTAGTAAAGTAGCAGATAGCTTAGGATACATAAAACACTGAAATGCAACAGAACAGCCACCACTGAAAAGCTTGAATATCACTTTGATTAGTTGTTTAGAGATGAAATTGTATGTAGTTATCTTTTATATATTTTTGTAACTTGTCTTGATCGCTTTGATAACATATAGTCCAGGCCTCATTGGAAAAAAAAAATAGGTGTGGAAGCTTACAGTTTTAGATTTATTATTCATTGTTCTATTACTCATTAAATTATGTTCTCTCTACTCACTACAGTTCGTCCACAAACTGTTTGCATGTTGAATTTAGGTACTTCAGTCTACTCCTTTTCATTACTTGCTCAAATAGAGTAGTCTGGGAACAGTTTAGCTGTAAGCACTGTCAAATAAGGCTGAAAATGAGGCTAAGATATAAGGTTTTGCTCAGAAACTGATCTTTCCTGGGAAATGCTTTCCCTCTTAAAGTGAGAGTGGTTTTTTTCTGGCTGTTCTGTCCTGACTGTGGTGCTCTTCCAATGATGCCGGATAAGTGTAAATGCCTCATCCTGCTCATTTATGAGAAAAAAAGTGAAGCTCCAGGACACATGTAAGTTACAGTTTGAGGTGCCTTCTGGCTTCTCAAAGACCTTCAACCCGCACTAGAAAGCCTAGTATCACATACTATGCCTCTTATTTATCAACAATAGGAAAATAGTCTTACAGTGTTTCAGTTACCATTAGGCTATTATTAATGTATTAATGGAAGACAAGCACATTTTGAAACTGAATTCTGCTTTCTTAAATTTTCCCAGTGAGATAATTATAGAATGTTATTTATTTACAGAAGCTGTTCTTCCAGTTCCTTCATTAGAGCCCAAATGACCTTATCTTTAAAAAGTTCAGTTTTCAGCTTAGTTTTAATCATACAATCCCATTAATGTGAATGAGCTTTTCACTAATAGGCCTAAGGTTAAGTAAGTCTTTTTTTGTTTGCACAAATCAGAACCTAAGATGTGATCCTGCTGATTAACCTTGATTCTCCTTGGCCTTCTGTTTCTGAGGATTTGCTGGTGTTATGGCTTAGACATTACATATTAGTTTATCTTCCTTGGAAGTTGTTTGGACAAGAATGGAAGCTGAAATTTTCACAAGAGCGCAGTGAAGTTGCATATACAAAATCTGTGGCAATTCATTTGCTCTAGTGTATTTGAAAAATTTTGCTATTTAAGCCTCAATACAAAGTAGTACATGAACATTTTCAGCTGCATAAAACCTGAATTTATCTTAAGATCATTAGTAATATTTCATGATGTGTTTAAAACTTCAGTTCAAATTAAAAATATACAGGACAACATCACTTCTTTAAAAAAAAGATTAAGAACAATAAAGAACAGTCTCAAATAAAACCATGGAAATATGTCTTCCTGTTCTAAAAAGATGAGTGGGAATGTGAGAATGAAGATGACTTTGTGTTGGTATTAGCAGGTTTAATTTATTAAAAAAAATATATATATACTCATATTCACAAATTAATTTAATGAAATACTGTGTGTTCAAAGATAGCAATACATGCATCAGGATTGAAAGAGTTGGATCTTCTCATTTGTTTTTGGTGCCGTTTTGTGACAAACTACTGGTTTGCATTCCTGGGAAAGAAAGTGGCGATTGTAAGTGTAGCTGCTGGAAAAAATAAGTATCATATAGTCTCAACAACAATGAAACATGTTACTATCTTCATATCAGTATTGACTTCCACTGGTAGCTGGACATGGTTATTTATCAAAGTACACTGTTATTTTTATGTATATTTTTACCCATTTTTCATATACCATGCTATGTAACATAAACTTTCTCAAGACAGAAAAAGTTATTCTTTGTACCCATTGCCCTCCTAAATACAGGAAAAGAAAAAAAATGAATATACATATAAAATGCAGGCAAGCACGCAAGCAGAGTATTTTTATGTTCTGTTAAAAAAAATGCAAGATTTTAATCTGCATTCAGTACATTCTCAAGAGTTCTGTTATTGAACTGAAAATTATTAATCACGCCTATAAAGAGCTTTAAATTATTGTTTGGGGGTTTAGTTTACATATATGTGTGTAGTGCATATATATATATTAACCTTAGAGCAATGGAAATGGGAAAGTGAGTAAAAATTAACATATCAGGGAACTTTACATTAGAAATTGTAACAGACCAGTGCAACTACTGAGAAATAAGAACTTGTAGACATTTTGTTCTCAGTGGTCCACACATACATACACATCCCTGTGGATGGTGTTTACGTGCGTGTTTATGCAGCCTTTGAAAATCAGAATAGTTTTAAACAGAAAAAGTATTTCTTTGATCTTCTTGTAGCTACCTATAGGTTCTAGTGTTTAATCAGAAAAAACGAACTTCATAACTATAGAAATATCAGTGGCAAAGAAGTAAATTAGCTGCCTTTTCTTTTGTCTTTCGTCACCGTTTTCCTGTTGGTTTCTGTGGATTTGTAGAATTACTTTACTTGCAGATTATTTGGTCCTGGATTATGCTTGGGTGTAAATTTCTGAAAAATATGAGGAGGATTTACTAAATGAATAAAGAAGTAGTGATCACAGGCAGGAGTACTTCAGAGAATCTAAGCAGGTTTTGTTGTAATAGCAGAAAGAATAACTATGAATATATATATAACACACTGAAAGACTGCAGTGCACTTTCAATGTAGCCATGTGTAACTGTTTTAATACACTCTCCTAAGAAACCATATAAAATACCTCAGACATTTCCATGACTTTTCAAAACTAACTTTGGGACCCTTTTCATTTAACTCAAAACCCAGGGTTTTACCTGAATTTAGTACAACGTTTCTTTCTGAATTTGCAATACAGCATTCTAGAGAACTTGTGAAAATGTTTTATTGGGATATTTTGGAAATGTTCAGATGGGTAGGGACTGCACTGATGGAAAATGCAGAAGTTGTTTCTTATATAGTAGAAATCATTGTATTTTCATATTAATGTCCTATGATAGGAAACTTAGTTATCTGGATTTGAGGAATCCTCCAACAATAAAAAGATCTTCAAAAGTAAGATAATCAGAAAAAAATCCATTCCACTGGTCTAAGTTGCCCCTAGGGTGAAACAAATACGCGCTTGATGCTTGTGTTCATTTATACTACAAAATGACAATGCAAATACTTGCTGCTACAAAAAAAAAAAAAAAAACCAAAAACAAAACAAACAAACAAAAACAAACAAACAAAAAAACCCACAACCAACCACAAACCTGTGATTTCTTTCAAAGCAAAGGAACGCTTAAAACCTGACATCAAGAACTGCATTTACTCAGTCTGTTTAAGCATCCTTTTGTAAGACATTTGGTATTTTTCTAATTATTAGAGATTTCTTTCTTGCCAAGTTAACAGAAGTAGGTATCTCAGATATTTCTGTATTTACAACATCATTTATCCATAGAAAATTTCAACACCAAATTTCACTAATTTTCCTTTTGATTTGTTTGTTACTTATAGGCACACTCTTCTTCTTTTCACATCCACAAAAACATAGATGTTTATCTGCATCTAGCTCCTTCATTCATCCGTCTGGGCAAAGCTGCCTTTGCAAGCTATGTGACTGTTCTGTGTATCAATTCTGAGTTGTGAATACTTTGCAAAATGAGTTGCTAAGTTATATTGTTTGCATTTAACAGATAACATGTTACTATAGGCATCTGTGAGATAGCTGTGACATTCCATTTGAAGAACTCTGAATAACTCAGTCTAAAACAGAACCAAATACATTTATGGATGGAAGTGATAAATTGAGAAGCCTGGTGTTTAACACTGGCTGAGCTGGAACAGTAAGTAAAGAAGAAAGGAAGATAAGATTAAAAAAAACCCAGTTATGCTCAGTATGTACTTTTCAAAAGAGTAGAGAAAGCTAAACACAATGAAAGGATGAGTGCAGCTAAAGACAAATCTAGTTGGTACTGTGTAGAAGAAAAGCAGGAAATAGTAAGAAAACAACATACCAGCAGCAATACTGTGTGTCTGACAGTGATTGTAGTATGTTTGGCAGAAGTAATGTCCTGAAGAAATTGAAGACTTAAGTATCTAAGTTAATGTGTGTTGTGAAAAGGTATGTTTATAAATACAGACTTCAAATTTATACTCAGCATATATGGATGTCTTCTTTTCTCTTTACTAATAATTCTTATTTCTGTAATGGCATAAGAGAAATCCTGAAGCTGCCAATGACCACTGAGCAGAGCTCTTATTCACCTTTTTGTCATTTAAAATTATTCCTGTTCTTCAGTGTTGGATTCTTGGGTGATAGTTTTACTTCTGAAAAGGATTTCCTATTATGGGGGATTTTGTGACATCTGTGATTCTTTTTTCTTTTTTGCATAAACTGAAGGGTATGCATCCAAGGGAAAACCTGATTCAGCAGCTGCAGGAGTTGATTCAATTTGTACACCTGTAAAACAAGGAGTAGGAATTAACTGAACTAGAACCACTTAATTATAGGCTTTATGAAGTAGATTTGTAATAAAAAATTAATCTAGCTCTGCAGAAGCTGTAACAGAGTCTATGAAGGTTTAAAATGAAGAGAGGGCCCCTGATGTGTGTTGTAAGAGACCTGAGAGGGAAAAGCTGGTAGGTGGTACCCTCCAGGCATTCCTCCATCATTCCAAGGAGTAGAGCTGCCAGGCCTACTTCAGCAGGAAGTGGGGGAAGGCATGTCCTGTCCCTCTGACTGCATAAGCAAATCAGATACTAATAGTGCAAAAGAAATTGTTTTCGCCCTATTCCAAAAGGCAGTGGTCAGGTACTGGGCTCCTCTACAGAGATCTCCAAATAATATTGACCACATGCTGCCTTTTATACACACACACACACACACACACACACTCCCCTTTCCTCTTTCAGGTTATTCCATTTTACCGTCTCCTTCTCCCCTCCCAAGTGAGCAACTTGCTTATAATTACCTTTTCCTTATTTGTCTCAGTTTTTCTACAAGTGCACTCAAATACAGCATTTCTGGTAGTATTTCCTAGGGAGCGTCAATCTTTCAAAGTATTATTGAGATAGTTACCTAGGCAGCGATTTGAGTCTGCAAAAGAGCTCCCATGTTTTTCTGGAATGGCCTGTGATGAAGTTCAGATGCTCCTCACATAGGTCTTTGTGAAATCCAGCCATTCCTTATGGCTCTGTAACTTCTTACATTGTTATCTGTTGCCTCCAGCAAGTTTTTTCATATCTGGTGTTTTCTGACCTCCTGTTTATTTAGCTTAACCCCAGGACAGTTCTCTTTTCCACCAGGTTTTCTGCAGTCTCAGAGAAGTTGCATCCAGCCTAGAAGCCCTTTGAGGAGGGCTTTGGACTAGGTGATGCCCAAAGGTCCTTCCAACATGCTTTATAGGATTCTGTGATGTTAGACATGAGGTGTCAGGATGTTGTAAAGTAGGTAGATCACAGAATCACAGAATCATTAGGGTTGGAAGAGACCTTTGGAGGCTATGTAGTTAAACCCCCTGCCAATGCAGGACCACCTACAGCAGGTTACACAGGAACGCGTCCAGGTGGGTTTTTAATGTCTCCAGAGAGGGAGATGCCACAACCCTCCTGGGCAGCCCATTCTATTGCTCTGCCGCTCTCAGTGTGAAGTTGTTCCTCATGCTGAGGTAAAACTTCTTGTGTTTTAGTTTATGGCCATTGCTCCTCATCCTGTTTCTGGGCACTACTTTAAAGAGTCTGGCACCTCCTCCCGGTACCCACCTTTGAGATATTTATGTGCATTAATGACATCCTCTCTCATTCCTCTCTTCTCTAGACTAAACAGGCTCAGCTCCTGCAATCTCTCCTCATAGGAAATATACTGCAAACCCCTGATTATCCTTGTGACCTCTGCTGGACCCTTTCCAGTAGGCCCTTGTCTTTCTTGTACTGAAGAGCCCAAAACTGGGCACAGTACTCCAGATGTAGCCTCACAAGGGTTAAGTAGAGAGGGAGGATCACATCCCTCAACCTAAAGTTGATTGAAGCATGAAGAAGTCTTCATGCCACTTTCACTGAAGCTGGGAACAATTTGCTTTGGTTTCATGCACTGCTCAAAACAAATTCAAACTTGAAATAGAATCCAGATTACTCTTTCTTCTTTGCAAAGAATATTTTCTACTATTTTGCCACTAACTGACCCAAAGAGAGGGTCTTACCTGTCAAAAGTTGGGCACTATTTGACCTCTTGATCTGATTTCTCAAAAACTGAATTCCAAAAAAGGCTTTCTGAACACTGAAATATTGTTTCATAAGCTCCCCTTTCTGTACATTGCTGTAATTAAGGATTTTTTTCATGGTTTTATTGTGGGTTTTTACTTTTAGAAATTTTAACTCAAAACCATATCAATATAGATTTAAAAAATAATAAAAGATATGCAAGATACTTTGTCCTGGTTTCAGCTGTGATAGAATTATTTTTCTTCATAGTAGCTGGTGCAGTGATGTGTTTTGGCTTTAGTCAGAGAGTAATTCTGATAACATACCGATGTTTTAGTGGTTGCTATGTAGTGCTTACACTAAGTCAAGGACTTCTCAGTCTCTCATGCTCTCCCACTGAGGAAGGACGCAAGAAGCTGGGAGGAAGAAGAGACCAGAACACCTGACCAGAACTGGCCAAAGAGATATTCCATACCATAGAACATAATGCCCAGAATATAAACTAGGGGGACTGATCACTGGTCAGGGACAGGCTGAGCATCCATCAGCAGGTGGTGAGCAATTGTATTGTGCACCACTTGTCTTTCTTGGGTTTTATTCCTCTCTTTCTCTTTTTCCTACTCTTTTTTTTTTTTTTTGTTACTTTATTTCAATTATTAACCTGTTCTTATCTCAACCCATGAATTTTACCTCTTTCCTGTTCTCCCCATCCTACTGGGGGAGGGGGACGGAGTGATGGAACTGCTGTGTGGCACTTAATTGCCAGTTGGGGTTAAACCACAACATACTCTTTTACTGAGGAAAACAGTTGATGCTAACTGTTACTGAACTATTCAAAACCTTATCTTTTCTGAGCTTGGAATTTTGTAGTTCACCTCTTGGGAACTGGAGGTTTATCATTTGAGTCCAGCATACAGAAAATGAGCTAGGTTGGTCATGAGTATGATGGACAGTGAAAAATAAAAGTTTGCCATGACTCCTTTTTGAAGAAAGAAATCTGTAACTTTTGTGCTTTAAATTAAGAGCTTATTGGGAAATTTCAGACAAGAAATTATTTAGCTGCAGTGTTTCAATTTGTGAAAAGCAAAATTTTATAGAAGGGTTCTTTCGATGGGAAAAAAGGCTCAAAGTTATTTACTTATGCCATTTAAATGTTTTTAAATTAAAATTACCTTACTTTGAAACCTAGCTGATTTTTAATGTTAAAACATTGTATTTAAACAAAATATTTTTTAATTGACTGGAATTGGCTTATTTACCTCGTCTCAGGTTTGTTTTCCTTCATTATTTCAGTAAAGTTGCTACATTGAAAATAGAACAAAGAGCTGCTTTTCTTCCTGAGTTGTGAAATACGTAAAAAAATAGATTATCTCAGAAAAAATGGTCACAATTTATGTTTTGATTTAAAAAGAAGAGAAAAATTGGCCAGTAAAAACGTATTTTGGTTGTTTTCTCTATTGAAATCGATCACGTTTTGGTCATGCTTTCTAACTGCTCTTCAAACACTGGAAAAGGAATGTTTTCAGATTTCAAGCATACATGGCAAGATCTGTTTAAAAGGATTGGTCATTTAATATTTTTATCTAAGACACTGAGATTTAAGTTTATGCATACAGCAACATATTTATCACCCTTCTAATCTGAGAAACATCTGTATACTGTATATTATGTATTGTCAAAATTTCTATAATAATAATAATACAATGAATAATGTGCATGATTTTAAAGAGTTTCCAGTACAATGCTGAACTGGTAGCAAACTATGGGAGGTAAATGCCTAACACTTTTTAAAGCATATAATGTCTACATTGGACCTCCCTTCCTTTTCATTATTTTTTGCCAGTCATTTGGCATTCTACCACACTGCTGAGAGGAGATCTTCTTATTTATTTTTGAGAAGCAATTTATTAGGACAAAAAGTACCTGTGGATTATACACAAGTGGCCTGCTGCAAGTTCTTAGTTTTTAAACTGGGTAGTTGCACATCAGAGTTTCATGTAGTTGCTTTGTTCCCTGATTGGGTGACCTGACATTTATAAATGAGGGGAATGACTCAAGAAATCACTAAAACTTTTATTCTGCTAGCAAGTTCCTCAGGAAGCGAAACAGCACAGAAGAAAAGCCTCTGCTGCTTCGGGAATGTAAAAGGACCCTTGTGCTGTCTTGCATATCTGTATTATCCTTGACTAGCTACATGGACTCCATATATAAATGTAGGTGGATTGGTCCCTCTGGTTGAGGAAAAGAGAAAGACGTGAGTCAGATTCATGAATCACCTGCTTGTGTTTCAGAGGTAACGGCTAGCATGACTGTGGGTACAATTATAGTTATAGAAATGGTGGCTGGATTTTATCCAATTGTGTTGTTACTGTGTTGTGATTCTGACAGTCACTCTCTGTGCAAATCTGATAGGTATACTTGCAAAACATATTTCTTCATTTGTGATTGCGGCAGAGCACTTCTGTTATCCTGTAGTTGCTATGTGCCTGCTTGTTGTATACAGAATAGTTTGTATGCCAGCTGAGGACAGGCGTTGTATACAGAATAGTTTGTATGCCAGCTGAGGACAGGCATTGTATTCCTGAATCACTGTTGTTTGCAAATTATGTACATTTTCTGTTTTGTTTGCAAACTTTGCAGATCTCCATTTGTTCAAGGAAGATAGTATGGGGTTTTTTTACTCATTTGTACTCTGTTTCACAAAATATTTTTGCTAAACAGGGTAAAAACCCCATTGGTTTGTAGTGTTTAATAGTTTCCCCTACTCATTCATGAATATAAGAATGCCTTCTAATAACCCTCTTCAATGTATTTTCTAAAATCAGTGAGTCTTTTAAATAATCTCTACAGTTAACCCCTCACTGGAGCCATTTATTACTAAAGGCAGTATAGCAGATCACAGCTCATCTTGCATATTATCTAACCAAAGCATCAATTAGATATACTTTCAAAAATCCTATTATCACAATAAAACTTCAATTCCACAGTAGTTCTAATGTATTTCCAGCATAACAGCGCAGGTGTGGATCTTATGTGAGCTGCCTGTTTGTAGTCTGGAATGAGAAACTTTTTTCTGATGGGAATTTCAAGGGCTGATTTCAAGGTTTTTGTTGTAGGGCATTGGTGATATTTTTGTATGTAAAGGACTGAACATCCCTCCTTTTTTTTTTTTCTTTTCCAATTTTATTGTTGTCATTGATTGAAACCAGATTTGAAAAGAAACCTTTGTTTGTGCCATGTGGTATCAATCTCCTTTGCCATATAATGTGTTGAATTAGTTGCCTAGCTGTAATGTGGCTAATTTTTTCTCTTTGTGAGTGGTGCTGCAGTTAATGCTATCCATTAAGGAATCCATTAAAGGCTGTGTTTAGCAGTAAGCTACACATAGGACAGAAGAAAATACTTTGATCACTAGTCCACATTGCTTTTTATAAATTCCTTGAACTCCTATTGCAGCTGCTATTTTAAGACCTTGATACAAGACAGTCTTGACAGTCTTATCAGCAAAAAGGAATGATAAAGCAGGAGCCAGCACAGTTTCTTTTGCCACAAGCAGCATAAAAACCTTTTGAAAGTTCCTTGTGACTATTTATCTCCTAAGGCTGTTTCAGCTTTTCACACTTTCCACTCACCCTCATGGTGCTGTTACGTATGGATCCTGTGGGGTTGTGTCCTCTGGGGAAGTCCATCTAGATGAAACACATGACTAATCTACTTTAACCTAGGCTTTACCAGGAAGTAGCTCCGCCCAGGGCTGCTTGCCCTGCTCAGCATTTCTGTTCTCTTTTAATTGCAGGTGCTGATAGGCTTTCCTTCCAACTTTCTTCATAACAAAATCTGAATTCCAGTTCACATATCTCCTTCTCTAAGGAATGTGGTGATTCTTCTATAAATAATCTCAAAAGCTTTTCTTCATACCATGTCTGTTCCATTTTATGACTCCACCTAGTTTAGATACTGCAACCTATTTTAGCTGGCAAGGTAGCTTTTTAAGGCCTATTAAAATAGCAGGGGCTCTGGATTCTGAACATTAAAATGCTGTACTTTAATATTGGAGGTAAAAGTCAAGTAAAAATGAAAATTAACTTTAATCTAGAACTTGAATCAAACTTGTGCTGGCTAATAGTTAGGGCTGCAGCAGGGTTTTAAAGGAAATCTTTGGAAGGCTTTATTCCATCCTGACAAAATAGTCAGAAATAAAAAAACCCTAAAAATGTCAGTGTGTTAATGCTGGATGAAAAGTCATCTCTGGCTTTATCTTCTTCCTTTAAATTTTAGTCTGAAGATAGTACAAACATAATATAATACATTTACAAAGGAGAAGATCAGACTTAACTGTTGTACTAGAAATGAAGAGTCTATACTTGTTCTCGGTTGAACGTTTAGGTACAACCTGTCCAATATCAAACCTATAAAGCAAATAAGAACAGAAACAGAACCACAAGCTGTTTCAGTTAATTCACATTAATTTAAAACTAAGAACATGTTCAGGAGTTGCTAACCCAAGGGTTTTTTTTTTTTTTTTTGTGATCATCACAGAATAATAATACCATGTTCGTTTCTATGACTTAGAATCTATTGAAATTTCAGAGATTTGAGTCAGTAAAACAAGAAATATTAATTAATAAAAATCTAGCAATGAAGCTCATGAAGTCTATCACTGACAGTAGAAGGAATATTTGCAAGTAATAACTGCCTTGAATGGAGGAAGAGACATTCTGAGATTCTATAGTAGCCTGTATTATGAGCACTTAGGAAGAAATCTTATGTAAGACAAACTGTAGAGGTAATGGAGGCTTCTGACAATACCTCTGTGGAGCTCCAAGGCAGCAGAGGAATGGAGCCTCATAAATAGTGATTGTTTGACATATGTCTGTCAGTCAGGATACCATTGAAAAATTAATCGCATGCTGCTATCTGAAATAATTTAATGAATTCAAAATGATCTAATGCTAAGTCTGCAGCTAGACCCTACTGTTACCTTTAAAAAATCAAGTGGTAATTTAGAGTAATTTATTACTTCCTGAGCAATGCCTAATGTTGGGTCTCTAAGTACAACATTAAGGCATGTAAAACCCATATCTGTGCTGTCAATTTGTCTTTCTGTTATGTAATGTAATAAGTTACTTTCCAGAGAACCAGCTAACTTGCTTTCCCAAATGAAAGATTTGTGTCTGGAGTTTTGTTTTCACTGTTTTAGAATACCCAAATATGTGCGATTTCCCTTTCCTTAATAATATCCCTGGATACAGCTGCTATTTTTGTCTCTTCCTAGGTTTTTGATTTGATTGCTCCTTTCTCTGAGGGGTAGGAGGTCAAGGGGGGAGAAGAAATGCAAAAGGAGGGCATTTTTTTGTTTATTTTCTTGACACTTATTTGGGCAGTGTCAGGACTGATTTACTCAGATCGAAGTAATTAATTTTACATATTTTTTTTCTGTGTTCATAAATTGAGCCTACGAATATCACAGCTTTTCACACCTGCTGCATAACAACCTGTAATCATTAACCCTATGCAGTTGTCCTTATAATGTTATATTAATTATATCTTTTTATATGAATCAAATTTATCATCAGTTGACTTGATTTGCAAGTTTTATGTGAAAATGTGGAAGTTAAGTTAGAAGAGCTTTTTTGGGTTTGGAAGGCAAAAAGCACAGGGAAATAAATACCAGGATTGCACTTACCATGGCAATTTCAGCATACCAATATATATATCTGTTGTTACACCAATACATATTTTGTGTGGAAATGTATTTCATTATTTTTCAGTTAATGTTTTCTTTACGTCAGCTGTCTTTGTCTTGATCTGTATTGACTGGATGAAAAGGAGCATGACCAGCAGTTTGAAGGAGGTGGTCCTGCCCCTCTACTCCGCTCTTGTGAGACCTCACTTGGAGTTTTGTGTGCAGTTCTGGTGTCCTCAACATAAAAAGGACATGGAACTGTTGGAACAAGTCCAGAGGAGGGCCATGAGGA
>JARCZZ010004348.1:0-42816 GCA_030323915.1 Brotogeris chrysoptera | reverse complement strand
CCTTGTATTTCTCTTGTATTATTATTGGTGGTAGCAGCAGTGATTTGTGTTATACCTTAGTTACTAAACTGTTCTTAACCTGTGGGAGTTGCATTCTTTTGATTCTCCTCCCCATCCCCCGGTACTGAGGGAAGAAAGAGGGGGAGTGAGTGAGAGAGCGACTGCGTGAGTTATTGAGGGGCTTAAACCACGACAATAACTCATACTGATTTTCTCACATCTCCTCTGCCACATGGTTTAGAGAAAAGGGTAAGGTCCAGCAGCTTAAGCAACAGAGCCTAATGCTTGTTGTAATATTAAAAACTCCCATTCAAAATACTCTAAGGAAAAATGCAGATTGTTGTTATAATGACAGAAACACTGGAGTTCTTTCCTTGTATAAGACCCACAATTTCCCCCTATGTGGGAAACTCAACTGCTACAGCTGAACCCCGGACATGCATGCAAATTAAAACTAGAGATGCCATAACATAAAATAAATATGCTTTCTTAACTATAAAAAAATTCCCCCTGAAATTCCCATAATCTTAAACATGTTTTCAATTTTTATGAATATTTATTTTGCCTACTGAACTAACAGATTAATAAGTAATCTCTAAGTTTTACTTAACTGACCTAATCCATCATGATAAACGACAACATTTTTCCAGCTCGTTGCCTGAGAAAATCCAGGAAGAGCTAAATGACTAACTGCTCCTTTCCACAGTTTGGATATGTTATGTAATAAGCGCTGACATTAATTAAGTACTTGTCCACATATATAATGATATATAGAGGGTTTTTTTTTTTTAATTTTATTTTCCAGGAATAATGTGACTTAAAGAAATCGCTGGGACTTAAGTTTCAGCTCCGCTGTTGACCAATAGAGAGAACTGACCGAAAGAAGCAATAATGTTGGAAAATAGCTTCAGAAATACCTTATACTTGATTGCAGGCCCTAAACCACAAAGAATCTGAATTTGAAAACTACTAGAAGGGACTACAGGGACTAACAAAACCTTGAAGATGTTTCCCTGCCAAATATAGGAATGAGGTTTTCATTTTTCAAAATGAAAATAATTTATGGAAAACAAGAAAAAAAAAGTTTTCAAAAAAGATAAATTAGCCATATCTATGGTTGGAGATCAGAGTACAGTTACCATTTTTACACCCAGAATGGAAGGTGCCCCACTTCAGAGACTGGCTACCAACTCTTACAAAGTGGTCAAGTTCTGTACTAACCAGTATTAACACAGCTTGTTAACACAGCCCTAACATACATCAGGTGTTGCTCCTCTGAGTATGAAACGTATCTTCCACAGTCTCTTATCCTACAGATGCCTGGAAAAAATCACTATAGTATATCAAATCAACCTAAGGAATCTAGTCCATGCAAAGAACCCTGTGAAAAATCAAACATAATTGTTACAGGATATGAATAAAACTAATTTTCATCCCTGTAGCGTTCAATTATACATCCAGCTTGCGACTGCTTATTTGTACTAAGCATAATGAAAACAAAACTCTGTAAGCATGAGACAGTCTAAGCTAGTTTAGTAAGAGGTATCACATGAGGAAAAAGATGTGGTGCTTGATACCAAACAAAAAAAGAAAAATGTTAGCACTGTCCAGTGTATTCTGATAAAATATAGAGTGAAGACATCCTTGAAATAGCTGAGATTTATATAAAAATATTTCACTGTATTGTTTTCATATTTAATCTTCTGAAAAAATGAACATAATAAAATCAAACACTTAATTGTCTGTCTTCAAAAAGTGTTACCACTCAAACTAATGGCTGGTGTCGATCTTTAATTCTGCAGACTTGACTTCGTCATTTGGTAAGCAGCAAGTGGTAAAACCTGAATAAGGACTAAGCAGTAATATCTGTCTTAACTGTGAATCCCCTGAAAAAACAGATGTTTGACCAACTTCAGTTATGTGTATGGAAAGACTGTGAATTCCCCAAAAATTATTAATTTTCCATTCCATTTCCATTATATATTTACCACATAAACAGATAAAAGCCTTATTTTTCTAACAAACTACATGCTTGAATACAGTATGTACATGTACTTTACTGATTATGACATTTTACTAGAGCATCAGTACTTTTCAAAAGAGTAGCATAAGAAAGAAGACTTATCACATTAAGCCAATCCATTTTTCTACAACATAAAACAAGATAGTTAATCTGTATTTGTGTAGACTGAATTAGGTTTGGAGACTGGAGGTTCAAAGACGCGAAACTGCTAAAGCTGTTTAGGTTTGCAAGCCAGCACCAATATTAGAAATGAAAGAGCTTAATCAGGTTCCGAAAACTAATTATCATTTTGGACTTCTGTAGCACTGCATACAATGCGATCTACTCTAAGTAGTCATTTTCCAAGGAAAAAATAAAACAAAATAAGAAATAAAAAAATCAGGGGAATACTAAATAAGCACAGTGTGTCCAGCTGTGCATAAAAGCAAGCACTATACACATAATAGATAATTTCAAAACTGAAAGACAAACTTCTGTGTCCATATTACTATCATTCATTGCAGAATTCTTTAGTAACATTGGAAATCTAGTATGTTGCCAACAGAGGCTCAAGATAGTCATTATAGTGGCTACTTTTTACAGGAATGCTAAACAAAAATTGCATACATTTCATGACAGAAAGCTTCATATGAAACATCAGAGAATTTCTCATCTAAATTCTTCTTCAAACTGCCGACCCCTTATACTTCGACTTCTCAGTGATACCTTCAGTGATATCTCATAACCCTTTTGTATTTCTGGAGTTTGATTACCTATAGGTAAACTATATCAGAAATACAAACCCAGAAATAGTCAGATGGCTTGTACTGGGTCTTCCTTTCCAAAGGGTATAAGGAGAACTACTTATTCCCTACCGCTGAGTAACTTACGTGCATTTATTAACCACATGAGATGTGCATTCACTGCGTGCATAACTGAACATCAGTTTTTCTGTTGTCTTAACTACTTACAGTCAGCCCCTGAAAATATGCAGAACAAATTGAAAAAAAAACCAAACCCTCTCTGTCCCTCTCACCAACAGAATTCCACAGGTAGATGGTCTTGGAAAGGCTTTGGGACACATGAAGTGCAAACTCATTCAAAGTGATGCACGTCCAGTGATTGCACATGTCAAAATTACTAGCACAAAAACATCTCTTCAGCATTCCAGTAGTAGACCAGGTATACAATTAACACTGGAAATGCATCTCAGAATCTTTAATTGAAAGAAAAGGAAAAGGGAAGGAATACACTCCTGTTTCATTCCTGAATTGATTGAGGTTGGCAAGGAATTTGACAAATTGCTTCTGGAACACCCGGTGGCACCTTGGCAATTGTCACATGCATTTCTCACTGGTACCTCCCATTTAGTTTGAACTCTAGAGAAGTGCACTCACTTTCGCTATGAATTTGGAGATCTCACAGCAAGCATTATCCAATTGGAGTCTCAGCATAGAGATTACAGCAACTTCTTAGCCCTCAAAGGAATAGCCTTGGAAGTATTTTTAAACATTTCAAGAAGGCATGAGAGAAACAGCTTGAAACCCAAACCCCTAAATGACAGGGAGAGTAGGAACGATAAACACAGTATGCATCAAGTTTAGAAAAAGGAGACAGGGAAATTAATTTCCTGGCTCAGCTAGAATTCTCAAATCACCTTAGGAGAGCTGTAAATAGTTTCTACAGGGTACTTTATCCAGAAATCACATGGTATAGAAGTAACCAGAAAGTTTGACTCTTTTTCAACTTTCTCGTATAAGCAACTGTGATCAAAAAGGTCATTTTCATTGACATGAATAACCGCAACTAGACTATAACTGTAAGTGAATCAGTAGAGGTCAGACTGTCAGGCATACTGGGTTTGACTGTCTTCCACAGGACTGCAACTCCTTTACTGGTAGATGTGCTATAATTGACACTTCAGAATTTGAAGGCACACACGAGGGTAAGCATTGGCGTTTAAACTGAACCAAGAGATAAATTAGACTTCTTCTGCTCCATTAAGTGAAATAGGAAGGTAGAAAATGTTGTGTTTCCTGGTGAGGCAGATTTACAGGAGCAGCAGACCCTGTAAGTCCAGAGGAAATTCAGTAAATTCTGGTTTTTTGGGTATGTTTAATATAATTTTTATTCAAGGCCTACTAGCAGGGGAAGAGATGAAGTGATTAAAACAATCCAGCACTTCAGGCCATGAGGTAGAGCACTGAGGAAATCCAGTTTAGTAATAAGTCTCATAAAACATTACCTGGAAGAGGACAGATAAAGGAAGCCAGCTCAAACCTTTTGTGTTCCTATGACATGGATAGATTGCTGAGACATCTTTTTTTTTTAACCCTCTTGGTCTGTTATAATATAGGCACTCCTGTCTCCTACATTTTTAATATGGGTACTTGAGTTGAAACCTCTCACACAGCTTTAAAACTCTGAGGGAAAGGCATAGAAGCCTGTCTCAGTGCTGAGCTCCCTGTGCAAAGAAGTTATCTCTTCAGCCTCAAAAATCCATGTCCAGAAAACCGGCTGCTTATAACTCTGAAGGTCATTTATTTTAATGACAGGTCCCACTGCCAGATACTAAAAATAACAGAAATAATTTACTCCTTTCACAAAAGTAGTTCAGAAAAACTAAATGATGACAGATACATGAATCGGGCTCACGCTCCAAATGTGAGGGATAAGAAACAAAAATAAACATGTGCTTCAACTGAAAAGAGGCATGCATATGCACAGCTTAAGTGTACACATGACTTCGGTTTGTTTTATTAAGACTAAATCTCTGAAATATGTACAAATACATAACCAGAAGCATACATTTCAGAAGTATATAGAATTACACTTCTGAACCCAAAGAATTAAGTATTGTATGTGCTGACAATGTTTTCAGAGCCTTTTTTTAGAGAGCTCGTCTTTAAAAGGAGACTGGTTTGTGCATAGGAGAGAGGAAGTTAGAGACTCTGCTACCAGAAAGTTGAGATTTGCTGATGACACATTCTATTACCTTGGGAACGACCATGCTAAAATCTTCATTACCTTCTCTGATGAAGCATGGAAGCTTCCAGAAAACTGAGTTGAATCAGATAAGGATCATCTGCATTGCCTTAATTTTTTTTTTCAACTGAATCTGCAATTGTTACCATGCTTTGCAGCGCAACACAGAAATCATAAAGAGAAGCTTCTTATGTGACATTGATTCAACTTCTGAAGCAGAACTACAGTCCTAACATGCTTTAAATCCTAAACTGTACTCTGCGATACCTGCTTCATAATCACAAAACAAAACCCCAGAAGATTCAGGAAAAGAAAGGGCAGCATAACAACTAGATTAGCCACACCTGTGCATATTATAGGATACCTTCAGCAGACTGCAGCCTTATGCCACATTTGCTTACAAATCTAAAAGCAAGTTAACAACTCTGAAACAAAGAAGAGCTAAATCTAAATGCTAAAGATAAGCAAATACATTAAAAAGTTACTCTTTCCGATTTCATACTATTGCTCTTCAGGGCAACACCATTTACATTTTTATAGCTTTAACATAGGTCACATTCTAGAATTCATGATGAAACCAAAATGCAAATATTAGATTTTGCTTGTTAATTAAATATTTTAATATAGTTTCTTAGGATAAAATGAAAACACACCTATATTGCACAGCAATAAAAGTTAAAAAGATTGATGAATGTCCCTATAAATTGTGTCTAAAGAAGCTAAAATTATATGGAGAAATACATCTAAGGACTATGTATTAAGTTCCTATGATTTAAGAAGCAAGCAATTTGACTGCTTCGCAACATGTTCACCATATATAAGTGGCTTTGTTAATTTTACTACATTTTAAACTAGTGAGTCAATTCTATCCCCCTACAGAAATGAGACAAAGGCTGCTTCTAGCATTTATTCCATTTTTTTTCTTAAATCAAAATCAATAAATAGACTGTATATTATTAACAATGATTCATTTGCCAGACCATTGTAAAACACATACCATTAATGCTGCCTTTCTCCTTAATGTCATAGTAAAAAAAGTAGCAATATTAAAGCTACTCAAATTCTGAAGACAGAAATTTCTGCAAATAATTTCCAAAAGTTACTGTCACGTGAAAAATTCTACTAGTAATAATTGAAAAAAAAAAAAAAAGAAAAAAAACCAACAACCAAACAAAAAAACCCAAAACAGTCACATCGGTTAAAGCCCCTTAATGAGTCACTATCCTTGCTTTATTACTGCACTGTGCTTCACACATTTCTTATTTAATCTGAATATATCAGGCTTAAACACAAGGCAGGATTCTCTCTTGCATAGAAATGTGAGATTATCAGTTTTCAGAGACATTTGATTTATCTGCCAAAATTCTGTCCAGGTATGTGTGGAGTGCTGCATTGTGTTTCCTTTCAAGTTTTTCCTGACCTTCACTCCTCTTACTCAGGCCTAATCCCAATTACATTTTCTCCTTTTCCACTTAATTCTCCTGAGGTCAGGATCCACTTCTCATCCCCTCCTGAACTTTGTTTAGCTTGCTGTCCACCAGTACACACAAGCTCTTCTCAGAAAAGCTGCTTCCTTTCCAGCAAGCCTCTGGTCTGTATTGTTGCAGATATTTAGTCCATTCCAGGTACTGGACTCTGCATTTATCCTCACTGAATTTCATAAGGCTCCTGCTGGCCCATTCTTCCAATCTGTTCAGGTTCCTCGGAATGAAAACCCTGCCCTCCAGCTGCAAGACCAAACTGAAGGGGGCACTGTCTCTTCCGCCAAGTCACTGATAAAGATGGCCAGACCCAAAGGAGCTCTATTTAGAAACATGCCTCCAGGTAGAATTCAAATCAATTACTTTTTTTTGAGCCTAATGATCCTGCCAATTTTTAATCCACCTGTAGCTGAATGAGTTCATCCTGACATAACATCTTAACCTGGATATACAGATGTTACGGGAGACTGTGTCAAAAAACCTTGTAAAAGTCAAAATCAGGAACATTCACTGGTATTCTCACAACCATGGATCTCAATTTTATTACAGAATGCAACTGGACAGGTCAAATAAAATCCATTCTTGTTAAATAACTGCTGGCTATTCCCAATCATCTTATTCTCATTAATGTGCCCAGAAATGGCTTCTGAAGGAACTCATTCCAAGATTTTTCCTGGGATTAAAGTGGGGCTGAACAGTCTGTAATCCCTATGATCATTCTTCCTGCCCTTTTCTAAAGATGGCTGTAACATCTGCCCTTCTCCAGTTATTGGGAATTTCTCCCAGCATACGTGGCTGCTCAAAGTTTCTACAGCACATTCTTAAAATGATATGAGAGCTCTCATACCCAAGACGTCCATGTCAAGAACTTCCCCAGGAGTTTCCTCATTTATTCCATGTATTCCAGAGGAATACTGAAAGCCACCTAAAATAGTTCTCCATACACTGTTTTCCTCCAAATAGTATGCAGTGGTACTCTAAGCTTCTAAGCAAGAAATGAAGACTCACTAAAATCATATACATACACACATACTTAACTGAACCCTGTATGCTATGCTTCCATAGAATGTCTTTAGCTATACCTAAATGGTTTTGGAACAATCACAAATGAAATTATTTCTCTGTTCCAGTAGATACTCAGTATATGCCTAGGACATGGTAAGCAATATCAATTTTTCTCTTACATGATATTGTACTCATAAGAAAAAAAAAAAAAAAGGAAATGCACACAATCTTTCAAAATTTCTTTGACACTTCACAAAAGACAATTTGCTCACAGTGAGGGGTTCACTGCCCTTGGAAGCAGCTCTGACTTGCATCCAAAGACTTTTTTTTTTTTTAAGACTAGCTTAACCACAAAGCTAATTTGCTAATTCTGCATTTTGGTATTAATATATGAAGTAAAGGAATTACCTTCTAGGCATACCACCCAAACACAACATTCACTTCTATTTGCCTAGAAAGCCTGTACTAATAATTCGCTGCACAGTACATTCCGCTACTTCATAACCCCTGATCCTTTACTCAGCAGTTCAACGATTTCTTTTACTACTTATACAGAACGATACGTTAAAATTGGAAAACATCTTTTAAGATTGAGCCCAACTGTAAACCTAACACTGCCAAGTCTACCATTAAACCATATCCTTAAGTGCCATTTCTACATGTCTTTTAAATACCTCCAGGGGTGGTGACTTAACCACTTCCGTGGGCAGCCTGTTCCAATGCACAACCACCCTTTTGGTGAAGAGATTTTTTTCCTAATATCCAGTCTACATCTTACCTGGTGCAACTTGAGGCTATTTCCTCTTGTCCTATCACTTGTTATACCCACCTCACTACAGCTTCCTTTCAGGTGAAGAGTGATAAAGTCTCTCCTCAGCCGCCTTTTCTCCAGACTAAACAACCCCAGTTCCCTCAGCTGCTCCTGGTAAGACCTGTGCTGCAGGCCCTTCACAAGGTTCATTGCTCTTCTTTGGGCACATTCCAGAACCTCAATTTCTTTCTGGTAGTGAGGGGCCCAAAACTGAACACAGGATTCAAGGTACAGCCTCGCCAATGCTGAGTACAGGGGGATGATCATCTCCCTGGTCTTTCTGGCCTCACTATTTCTGATGCAAAATGTAGCAGTTAATATATTAGTAGTTTGTATATTCTGATACAAATACAGCATTATTGAAAAATGAGGAGGACATTTTAAAGACCTTTCCACAGCCATTTAACTTTTCTTAGTGAATTTAGAAATACAGAGACCTATGCAGTGGTACAGCTGACAGCAAACAACTGTAAAATAATGCAGTATTAACATTTTACTGATTGTAAACTCAAATCACTAAAACAGATTAGAGATCTCTACCTGTGCTGAACGAATGAACCAGCAGATAACCGTTAGCACAATGTTCACCATCTGTAATTGTGACCTCCATTCCACACATTTTAAGTAAAACTAAGTTCTGTGTTGTAAATTACTCATTCAGGTCTCTAAGGAGACTTCCACAATCACTTTCATCCTTTCACATTTATGAATCTTTTTTATGAACATCTGTACTACACAGAACTGAAGCATATCTCCCCCCGCTTCCTAAACCAAACATCTTTCTTTGATTTCATAGCTTTAAAAGCTGATGCCATAACTAGAATTTGCTAAAAATAAGTGCCTTCCTGACAGACTGTAAGTGTCTGAAGGAGTATTCAGGGTTTTAGATTAATTAAATACAGAAGATTATTTCATCAGCCTGACGCTGTGTACATTAGTCCCACATCACCTGCTGAGAAACAAATCAACTTCACGAACAAGTGCTTCTCTACTTTTTGCTGCAGTAATTCAGGACACTTAAGCTTCTTGCAGACTCTCAAGAGACACAAGTGGGCAACAAAAGCAGAGAAACTGGAAAATGTTACCTGTTGCTTGCTCCATGGATTTACACCAATCTTTAATTTACAGGACTAGCACTGTTCCTAGCAGAGTTTTCAGGACAGCAGTATCAGGCCTTTGATATGTGAAGAATATAAGGAGCAACTACTCCATGAGTAGCGGTTGACTCTTGCAATGCCACTCTAATTTTAATTCATGCAAGTTAAAAAGCCATTAACTTCCTCCGTCTTGTCTTATTAAAACAAAAGAACTCATCTTCACTATACACAAACTAACCTGGAATTAATTACAAACATACAGAAGCTAAATTTAGATTAAAAAAATAAAGTAAGACTTGCACATAATTATTTCTCTCATGGTCAGTTTTTCTCATGTAGTCAAATGCTGCATGTGCTAATACTGAACAGTCAGCATTACAAGGGCTAAAGCTCTTCAACTCTTTAAAATAACAGGTGTAATATACACCAAGACAAGAACAAGCCCCATTTCCAAAGAACCGATTTAACCAAAAAGCCAGATTTGGAAAGAACTCTGGATTTTCAGTCTGACTGATATTCTGTAGCACAGAAAATGTGCAGAGCCTCCACTGAATCTGAAGCAGTTTTAAACCCTGATATCCTTACTGATAGCTTTTTCAGTTTATTGACTAAACACATGGAATTTCAGTATGTGCACACACTTATATGCATATGTACATGTATCTACCTATGCGCATACATGCATATATGTAAAATATTTTTCCTTTACTTGAAAACTAGATTTGTTCCCTCAGCATTCACCAACATTCAGAATGGTCTTCCGTGTTGGTGAAAGCATTTTGTTTGTGAAAAATATAATTTTAATTTCAGAATGGCTTCAGATGCCTTTAGGAGTCTCCCCTGTTGTGCCTCTTCCCCCCAAAGTAACACCAATGAAGAAAGCAACAATTCTATTCACAGGTAAATTCTGGATTCACTGCAATCCTGCTTCTTTAATTTGAAAGCAGCCAGAGCCACTACCCTGGAATCTGGGTTAGGCATGCTTTTTATGAACAGCCTCAGAAGAATAACCATGCTGTGAATAATAGTTTATGTCACAGGAAGGAGGTATGATGTTATGTAACTTCAGATTTTGATCTCTCACTCCAGAGTCACTGATAGTTATTGATGACATCCTCTACGCTATTACTTTGGAAGAATGAAAAAGTAAAACAGTTAACTGAGGAGCCTTTAGAGTTCCTTTTAAAGTTCCATTAGCGAAGCCATCGCCTTTCTTTCTGAATTTCTTTACTCTTGCTGGAATAAATATTCTGCCCGCTCAACAATTTTTCTTCCACTTGTGTGAGCCAGGGAACATATGGGGAACAGTGTATTAGACATAGCAATAATAACCACATTTACACAGCTATTTCTCATAAAGGATTCTGTATAAATGCTACCTACTAAGATGGTTTGACCTGTACTTAAAAGACAGATATTTTGTGGGCAACACACATGCAAATGGAAAATCTGCCTGTGACACCTACATTGAAGAAGCTACTCCTTAGCAAGGAAAATCAAAGCAACACAATGCGCTGTTTTCAAAGCCCTGGTAAACCAGGAATATTTCCTTATAATAGGTCTATGTATGAATTTCAGCCAGAAGACAGTATGTTTAAGTCAGTTTTAAAATCCAGCAATAGGGACTTAAGAACAATTAGTCGTATTAATCAGCGTCATTCTTTAGCACTTTGACTCTGCCTTCTCCATTGTTTCGGAATCATTGCTTTTGAAAAATTTGGCTTAATTTTCTTGATTATATTTTAATATATAATCCTGAGCATTACTCTGAGTGTTCTGACAATCTCTCCTACCTGGCTGTTACCTTTTCAAGTTTATTTCCTTCTACAGCTATTTTGCTTACCATTAATTCACTCTGTCACTTTCCCGCCTCTTTTGAAGACTGCATTAGAATGTTTCAGTGCTCACCTTTCCACTTTGAAGCAATTTTTGCCTCTCATCTGTGTGCCTTTAACATACAAAAATTGAAGAAAGGCAATCAGAATAAAATATCATTTCTACCACTGTGGTCCAAGCTGTCAGCTGCACTGTACTGATACAATGCTGCTCTTGTGACTAACATGGCTTCTTTCAGAGGTATTTCAGATTTGTTTTCACAACATGTATAACTATGAGTCACATAAACTGATAGATGAGTCCTTGTAACATCACACAAAGCATGAGAAATGTTCCCTCAAAAAATGAAGATGCATCATTGCATACATATGCACAATACCACACTACCTAAAAGTAAAAGGCGTTTATTACAGCTAATCAATTTTTTTCCTGAAATGGAACAAAATTGGAACAGGCACTGCACCAGTCAAATAGGCAGTCCATCCCTGACAATCACCAGAAACTTGAGCTGACTCAATCTGAGTTTTCACTAACTCTGCGCTCTCTGATCGCTGATTTGCAAATACCACAAATGCAGGTCAAGAGCTGTGGCCTCAATTCCACACACAAGAATGCCCCCATCTAATTCTCCATACAGGAAACAAGTTATAAAACAAACTCATTTGGTAGGACTGGAGTGAAGAAAAATGGGTGAACTGAAGTGGAAGTTGCACGTAGACTTTCAAGTGATGTTTAAGAATTCAAAGCAATATTTCACGGTTTAGAAATCACTTTTTCTAATGATTTCCTCTCAAGTGAGAGAAAGAATGTAAGAACAAGAAAGTCTACAACTCCCTGCCCCACCTGGGAAAGTGGTTTGGGAGAAGAAGCTAGGGATCAAAGATTCATATATATATATAAGCCTTTCCAGATATTAATCCTCAACATGTGTAATTTTAATATTTCCCTAACACAGACATGGTCTATTCAGCTGAGTATAATATTTATCCCTTGCTATACAGTATTTAATGTGCATACAGATTCAGTATTTTCTGGTTACAGAAGCACTCTTTTGATGAAGCACAAACCCAAGTAGATTAATCACAAGATGCATAATTGCAAAACAGAGCCTCTTCTGTGCTCTGAGTAAATATGCATGATAAGACAAGTTTTACTCATTTGTATTAGTTTTCAGACCACAAAATGTCTCTCTCTTCGTGGGTAAAAATTTACTAATAGAATACCTGCAATCAAGTATGTTCTGGTTATAAACGCTTTCTGAAAGAAACAGACCTCTGCATCTGTGTCAGACAGAAAATTTTATTTCATAAACAGCTTTTTCTCCCAATTTTTTGATTTTTTTTACTGAAATTAAGATTTATTATAATAGAAAACCACCAAGAATAATTACATCTTTTCAGCCTTCAGCTTAAATGTAAGTTCTGCTGAAGAAAACTGGCTACAAACCACAGCAACTGAGGTATTAAACCAGCCTCATTATGAGAATTAACAGTACATCCTTTGATTTCCCTGCTGCCGAGATCATTATTTAGCCTGTTCACTATAACTAATTTCTTCTATATGGAGAAAATAAAAATTGAGAAGCTCAACCCGAAACTCCTCAGTCAGCTTACAGATTAAACACATGGAAGACTAGGTTGGAAGCAAAAAGATTAAGTTTCTATGCCTTATTGTGCTTTGTCTGCAATAGCTCAAACAAAACTAGCACTACACATCCATCCTGTTTTACATCCCCTCTGTTCACAACAAATAAAAGACGGCAAAGCATGTCATGCATCAACCAATATTAAAAATAGAAAAAAGACCGGCAAGTGTCTTACATCATTTTGAACAAAGCATTCCAAAATTCTATTAAGCTGAACAACTTTGGAGAGTTAGACTGTCAGCGTTTGGGGAAGACAAACTTACTTGGAATACAAGAACAGGGTTATTATTTATGCCATTCTATCTTTTCAGTGCATTCCCATGCCTACCTACTATGTGCTATTTTATACCCATTCTGGAAAAGATTAATAATTAAGCAACATACAACCTGTTTTTTTATGCATTACAATAAACACAGAGGGTAGCTTTATACAAGTCAAGCATTTTTGGAATCAAAATGGTAAATATGTCATTATCTACATACATACATGGAACCTTCAGTAAACAAAGGAATGATGTATCTTTCAATTTCTATAAAAATGAAATATGGTTACAATACATGATCTTGTCACAATTTAGAATGAGTTTTAGAACATGTTACAATAATTTTTATTATCTTAAAGACATCTGCAAAAGTGTTTTATGTTTAAGAATTATATTATTATTACAGTAATATTTTTAAATATCACAGGTGAAAGATACATATTTTAAGGATTGCCCTAAAGCTGAAAACCAGAAAATGGCATTTAGGCAGATGCTTGCTATCAAAATTGTAATGGGTCACACATTACATTTCTATATTGAGCTAGTATCATATTTATTGGAATCTTCCCTCTCATTACCAAAAATAGAACTACTACAGAATACAGTCTAATAAAAGACCATTAGAAATGTGAAAATTTCCATGAAAAGTATATAGTATTCACTAGTATTTTTCTCTTTGGGACCAACCTTCTTAACATTAAAAAGTATGTATTAAAGCAAGCCTCTTTCTTTCTGAACAGCATTTGGAAAACTAAGGTGCAGCGTAGTCTCATAAAAAAACCTCATTAAAATAATAAGTCATATTTAAACAATCACAAGTGACTCTATTTTTCATTTTTTTCTTTAATCTGAAGGTTGTCTTTTCTGTCTAGATCCTACACAGAAACAACTAAAGAAGTCCAGACAACAGGAATTTTGATCAAGTCAAAGACACTGGGCCTTCACCTTCAGTTCAAACATGCTGACTTCCTACAGCTGTAACTCTTCAAACCACATGTATTTCAGATACTTAAAAACTTCCGTAGTACTTAGAAAAGGAAAAGCTATTTTCACAACAGAGCACAATCTTGAAATCTAATTATTTTCCATGTTAGTTTTAAAGTTTTGTGTAAATCTCAAGAAATTTAACATTACTTTGATTTTAAATACAGAGACTGCCAAATGTAGAGGAAAACAATTTAGATGGTTCTTTGTACAGAACACATGGCTTGTAAAATAGCAGTATATTGTTAGTAAGGCATTTTCACACTAAGTGGCAGTAAGCGCACAAAGATTTTAGTAGATTTCTGACAACTTTTCCTTAAGCTTTATTTTTAAAACAAGTTAGCATATTGCCTTTAAAACCAAAGAAGGAATAAGGAATTCACTGGAATAACCTGGTCTACACAAGTTATCCAAAAGCACCACTAGAGAAGGAACCTATAAAAACTGCCCTTTTTTTATTAAATAAGCAAATAAATAAATTTAAAAAATCAAGAGTCTTCCTGGGTCAATTTTGTTCCAAACATCTCTTTTCGACAGCACTCTTCTCTCTGAAGTAGAAAATTTCTCCCTCCCACTTAAGTAAAACGGGTATCTCATCATTTCATATCTGCTGTTCTCAATGTATGGAAATTGCATGAAACACTGCAATACACAGTAGACTATATTGCCTGAAATACAACATGAACAATGAAAAATAAGCAAGTGTGGTAAAAAGAAGCTAAAAAGATGGGTAAAGAATTGTTATTTTGCACTAGCATGAAGACTATCAAATGAAGCTACCAATGACAGAGCAAATTTGTACTTTTCCCTTTGGAAGATTGACTTGAGAAAGACTAAATAAAATAGCACAGCTATTGGGAGAATAAGGATTATTTTTTAAAGCTGAAGCTGCCTCCAAATAGAAAGGATCATAAACTCTGCAAGGTCAAGTGTAACAATAGACTGAGAAAGCAAAAAAAATAATAATAATTAAAAAAAAGGCCTGAGCAGCAGCTTGGAAAAGACATAAATATCAACAAAACCTTGCTCAAACACACTGAAGCAGAAGACTGCCAAAGTATATATAGGACCAGTGTGTGATCACAGGATAAAGAAAGCATCCTGAGTAGCTATAGTGATGGAGGACAGATATTTTGCTTCCATGTGTACCATGGAAGAGCTTTACAGCAGAAGCCTTCTTTATGGGAGACACACCAAAGGGCTTGCCCCAAATCAAAGCACCAGTTATGGAACAAATCAACAAAGCGAGAACGAAGAAATCACTTGTAAGGGGGACTACTCAACCAAGTTCAGAACAAACTCGGAGATGAAATAGCCTAAGAACTGCTACACGTAACCTCTTTCTCAAAACTACCTTGATACGTAAGAACTTAAAAGTGATAAGTATTATGCTTATCTTCAAAAATGGGTTCCAGGAACACTGGGAAACTATAAAATAAGCAAGCCTAACTTCTGTATTGGCCATATTAATAAACAACTTGGTATAACACAGAATTCTCAGAGCAGGGATTCAAAAGTCATTTAAAAGGATTCAAGCTTCCAGTTGTATTTACCATTTCTCTAGTTAGACACTATCCTTGCATCACAACAAAGATTTATTACTAGATTCAAGCAATGTGAGAGCTAGCAAAAAGCCTTGCAGTCAGCAAATTGAAGATTAACAGGATGTTTAAAAAACTGCTTAATGCAATTGCTTAATTACTTAATGTTCTACTGAAGTCTAGTTGTAGTTTCCAATAGCAGCAATCCTTAACATTATTTTTTCCTGACAAATATGAGCTAGTAACAAGTTTCAGGCTAGTTGGAGAGCAAGAATTATTTATACAAATGAGAAACAAGGGGAAAGGAGGATAAGAAAAATGTTAGCTAAGGAAGTTTTTAGACAAGACAGTGACTAAACCTGGATTTGATTCTCTTGGAATGCTCTCCAGTGTGGTTTAAATTAAGTCCATGATGTTTAGGTGATGCCTAACAATAAGGCATTACTCAAATAATACAAGTACCTAGTCTGCGTGTTAAGGGGTTGGAAGTGTTAAGACTGTATCACTGTTGAGACTATTTCATGTACAATTACCTGTTATGCATGAACTGATTTTTCACTTTCACCGACACAGCAAACAAAGGCTAACAGCAGTAAAATGTGCCAAACTATGCCAAACTATAAGAATATGAAGAGGGGAAGGAGGAGAAAAAGCACTTTGATGGAAACTATCTTATTTTTAGTATTACATATATAATATAAGCTAAAATAGCTTCAACTGAAAGTCAAAGGAATTGGTCCAGTCAGAACCAAAAAGGAGCATACTGACTGTGATAAGGACAGAGATATAAAAATAAGCTATTGGTCCCTCAGTTGTGTGTTGAGAACATTCCTGGCCAAAAAAAAAAAGCAACAAAAATGGGTTGGCTTGGACTTTTTTCAGACAAAAGGAATCCTGGTTTTTTGAACTGTGAAATTGCACCCATGATATTTCTTCAAATATTTGGACTCTGACACTTAAAATAGATTGTTAGAAAAATAGTACAGAGTTTAATAATCAAAATACTCTTTACCATACCCATGAATTATAACCCATGAATCTCATTACTTCTTAATGTTCTTTCCACAGAATATTTCTCTCACTCAAATTATGACATTTTTTTAGTGTTATGGTCTATAGAACCTCACTCTAACAGACTGCCTCTTCACAGGTAACAGCAGACTACATATGTATAGTAGTATACACATACATATAGTCAGTAGTATTAAACCCCAATACAATTTTTCAGAAATTCTTACTTACACAGATGGTGAACACACACATTTTAATTTCTTTTTCCAGTTTTGGATGGTGACTGGCCCAAACACCAAGATAGATAATTAATCCAATTCAGTGCCTTCACAAACAAAACCAAAACCAAGCACATTAAAGCCCTGAAAATGAATATGTGAAGCTGTCATTATTTTACTCCCTTAGTTCTGTCAACTTAAAAAATACTCTTCAGTGATTACTGAAGAACATGTATAAACTTGTCTCACTTTGGAAACTCAATCATGACTGCTTAAAACTAAAAGACAGACAGATTTAAAGCTCCTGGTGAAGCCTGTAGTTGGCAGCTTTCCTCTTCAGGGCAATGAAAGTTTTGACATTATCATGTGACTGCACACAGATTTCATGAGCTTGGATCAAGACCAGAAAACAGAAGCCTCCAGAAACCCTATTTCCTTAGTTTTCAGCTCTGGGTATATATCTCTGGTCTCGATTCTCCTAAAAACCATATACGTCAGAATACATGTGTATGCGTGGCTGCATGTGCATAAACTAGAAAAAACTGCAAACAAAGAAACAAAATCTCACATTTTCCTAGGGAGAGAACAAGAATGACAAATGATAACACTTAACAATACTTCATATGCAACTGCACGGTCACCGAATTACATAGCATCAGTATAACCAGAACTAGCAAAACATAGTAAAATTAAATTAAAATGTAAGATTATTGATTATACATGTATCACAAAGTCATTCAGTCACAAGAAACACAGGGCATTTGGAAAAATAAAGGATGTTGTGTCAGAAAACA
Organism: Brotogeris chrysoptera; assembly: GCA_030323915.1. Taxonomy (NCBI): domain Eukaryota; kingdom Metazoa; phylum Chordata; class Aves; order Psittaciformes; family Psittacidae; genus Brotogeris; species Brotogeris chrysoptera. The sequence continues at coordinate 25,143 of JARCZZ010004348.1, read as the reverse complement.
GTACTGCTTGTTTATAGTTATAAGCTTTTCCACAAAAGACTCATTCATGCTTATTGCCAAAAAGAAAATGGACCTTGCTTTTCTTTAGCGTGGCTGTTCTTTTGAGTATACTCCCAAATTCTCCCAAAGCCCTTTAAAGGCAAACATTAGGCAGCTAAAACATCAGAGACATTTTGGATCATAGTTTTGCCTTGTTTTGAACATATTCACACTTTCCAGTTCACTCTTCTATTTTGTGAATAATAAGACCAAGAAGTTTCACTTGACCCACACATGTAAGCGGTAGATTAATCTGACAAGTGTTATCCTCATACATTTTATAGTCTGTTTTCATATGCAATATCATCAATAAAGAACTTCAGAACTTCTCTCCTTTCCTGTGAAATATGCCACTTATGGAAAGGAAACATTTTTACTGAGATTAAAATAAGAAGTTACTGTAAAAGTACTTTTTTTTTAGCTCATCATTTCTTAGCTCAAATTTAACAGTAAAAATCTTCCATTTTATGATGGTTTGCAATCCCAGTTATATTAGAGAAGTTTAAACAAAAGTCTACCCCCACCCAATTTTTCCCACAGCGTTCTGTCTCTGTGCTTACACGAATGGCACATTTTCAGCTCAGAAAATTCAATTATACTCTTGGTCCATCTACATATACATGTACACACACAGGCTCAAGCAAAAAAAAAAGTCAAAGGTTTTTTTTTTCCTTCCATCTATGGCTACAACTCAGTGAAACACAGTTACTTTGGATGCCCTGGTAGCTTGCAAGCATGGAATTTACTAAATATGGAAAGATGGGCAGGGTCAACCTTACAACTTAACAATAACAACGTTTTTAAGTGGTTGAGTGGAATTGTTGAAAAAAGCATAAAATAATCTTATAGGCCCTTCTAGCCCTTTCTTATTATCTAAATACAGAGTCACTACTACTTTATTATCTTTATACCGAGTGCTACTACTATGTATTATCACTGCCAAGCAACGTTATGGTCAACAGTTATAGCCATATTCAGCTGCAGCATCTGGATCACAATGAGAGAAGCCAATCCACCCCCACATACAGATAAGCAGATCTGTGATCCAAACCTCTGCATTTTATGGTCATACAATCATAAACACTGACCTAGTACAACTGTCTTCTCCCAGACAAAATTTTAATTGATTGCTGTGGATACAACCTGTTCTAAGGACAAAAGGAACACAGCACATGGCATTTACAGAGGCCATTAAAGTAAATTTGTTAATCAGAAAGACAAAAAGTTACTTCATGTTGACATTAGCTTGTCTAAAATAAAGAACAAATGTTGGAAATATATAGAGAGCAGAATGCCACAAATCCTACTCTGCCTACAGCATTTAGGCAAGTTCTTGTTTCAAGGACAGACTATTTCAAAATTCAGCTTCCCAACCAGTCCCCTCAAAATAGAAATCACTTATCAATCATCATTGCTATGACTTGTCAATCAGTCATTGCACATCACTGTGAAGCTGACACTTGCAAAGCTTGAACATACATAGCTTATAAAGTAAATGTACTTAAAAAAATCTTTCCCCCTCATTCTGAATATGTAACTTTTATCCACGTAGTTTCATTTCAGTTTCACTTTAGCCACCATAAAATATAAAGTACTAATGCTCTATGTAGGAAAACAATAATTCATTAACTTCTTATCCTTGGAAATTTGTACATGGCTATTCTTTTCTGGTCTTGTCACTTAAGTTAGTAAGGAATTGCTGTAAGGAAGCCTGTTTTAAGAACTTAAACCAGATGTTGTTCACTGCGAGGATGAATTTTCTAAGTAGAAAAAACCCCACGGGCGACTAATAGTGGGAATGTATGTGGAAATCTGTAGGTATGACAACCTAGAAAAATAGCCTGGAATAAAATCTGCAGTCACAGCAACATTTTGCTGGTAGGAATGGAAAATTTTGAAATGTATACTGCTGACAGAAGAACAGCAGTACACTGCACAGCAAGGCTACTGGATATTCTCATGCACTGCAGAATCACTGGGCTAGTTCTAGTTCATTCTCACAGGAAGTGAATGAAATAGTTCCTACTCATTTCAGTAAAGCTTTAAGAACTCCTCTGCTAAAGACCATAGCACAAGTGAAGTGTTGAGCTGGTTTCAAGACAAATCAACTTGAAGATTCAGCAGAATTATCTTTCAGAATACTAGAACATAGTCCCCCCTCCCTCTCCTTCATTTCATCCCCACTTAAATTCTTCATCCAATTGCAGAATGTAATTTTAACTTTCATTAAGTGGATGCAATATCATCTCACTTGATTTTTATTACAAGTATTTTGATCTATGGTCACCTGCAGCTGGTGACTGTTAGCATTACACATTTTTCCCATGGCCAGAAGGCAGAGTTTGGATTCCCTACACGTACATGTTCACAAATGTGCCCTATTTTTAGGATGCTATTACAGCTCTTACCATTGACAGTAACAGGAAGCACTATGAGGATCAAAGAGATACAACACAAACATAAAAAGAAAAAAAAAAGAACTCGTTTCCTCACATGTAGTAACAAGCTTTGGTTTTAAAGTGTCCTCACAACTTCAAACAACCTGTCGCCCCATCACGTATACAGCAATTTGGAACAGTAAGAACAACTTTGAGGTTCAGGGGAAATCTTCAACAGCTCTAGTACATTCGCTACTGCAAGAATTCACATTAATGTTATGGTTGAAATGAGAATAGGAAGAAATCTGGCTGCCTCTTCTGTTGCCAAAGGCTATATATGGAGTAACGGAGAAAGACTAGTAAGGTGAGAAGGCATTCAAAATTTACTGTTTCTCAATTTCCCTGCTATTTAGGAAATCCTTGTGGCAGTTGGTGCCCCACCAGTTTTTTTAATTAAAAGAAAATGCAGTTTAATTACAGTTTCAATTAGACTACCAGAGACCAATATACATAAAACGTGTTATTGTTCTGGAAGTCTGACCAGCATTAAAAAAGTCTGTTTTATTTACCTTTCCAACAGAACCTAAGCCAGCCTTCTTAGTACAAATGAGTAATACATTTCCCCTCCTAACATTAGGATAAAAAATGACATGACAATGAGCATCATGTGAAAAACTATTAACAACCTTAATGATCATGGAAAAAATACATCTTAAAACCGACTGAGAATATCTCAAGAATCATGCTAAAATTGCATGACAATGATTTTAAATTAACAGTCATAAAAGCAGTCATGTAGGCATAGTAACACAGGTGTTGTGGGCAGCAGGAAGACATTCATTGAACAGAAAAATAGTGTTTTACAGAAGGCTCTACTTCTGTGTCAGTAGTACTTAAAACTAGGTAGAGGTTTCAACTATTAAAGTTGTAATATCACTTAAATATATCCTGATCTCATCATTTAACTTGTGGGTATCAAAACATCAGCGTTCTTAAGAGAATCCTTTGATCCTATAGTGAAAAAATAACTCAAGAAAGCACAGTCGAGCTCCTTTTCTCAACAGACATCTCCCACTTCTATGTCCACTTTGAGTGAAGCATATGGTGGTTCTGGCTTACTCCTCAGATCATTCCTCCCGCTCACATTACTGGGACAAGAAAGGCTGCATCATCCTGAACTTCATAATTACAGTTCTCTTTGTCTGCTACTGGCATTCTCCTAACTGAGCAAATCTACCTTTTGCTCACACCCACAAAACCCTCTCTTGCTTGGACCCTCTCCTGACGTAAACCTTTTCACTATGCCAGCTACTTCAGTTGGCTGGGTTTGCATCTGGGTTTTGTTTGGTGGTTTGGTTTTTAACTGATTTTCTATAGGTGATTGGGTGTGTTCCCTCCCTTCTTTTTCACCTTCATGAGCCACAGCTCGAACTTCTGGGTTGTTTTTTTTTCCCCACCCTTCTGTCTTCCTTCCCTCCCCACTTTCTCAGTGCTTCATTTTGTCACATACATGCATGGACTAAAATACTATCAGGTGAACAATTCAGATCTTAACCAAAGACCTTTCTCTTTCTATATTTAAGTCTGTATTTCTGACCATACTTCTGGTTTCCTTATACTAAAAAGCTTCCAATTAATGAAATTAACAATAAATAGAAGTTTCTGAGACAAATGTACATACGCTTACACTGACTCTACTGAATTACTCTGGACAACTGAACTTGGACATTTGAATTAATAACACAGATTTGGTAACACAAATAACAGTCAAAACAGGGGAACAGTAATCTACTCAGTTGAACTGGTTTTGCCCATTAATAAAAGTTAAAAGGGAATTCAGAGTCATGCCTACATACAAGGTTTCTTTTGTAGTCTCTCTGTATTGACGGTAAGCGAATCAAGTCTAAGGTCACACTGTATTGTCACACATTCTTCTTGCTTACCTTTCTTGAATATTGTCAGATTAATTAATTTCACAAAATACAATTATCCTGTGACATATGCAGTGGTGGACACCCATTCAACGGCAAAGAATTTTAAAAAACATTTAAATTATACCTGGATGATTGTATCATACAACTACAGTTACTCTACAAATTACGTACGTCTTTCAAACTTTATTTTTCCTCTTATATAAAATGGAGACAAAATCTCTTATAATTATGTAACATATCTAACAGTATCTCAAATGTATGGCTATGTATAATGCATGAATGTCTCAAGCCAATAAATCACTAATAAATAGAAAGCAATATTAACTGCACTTTTAAAACTAGCATAAATTATGTAACTTATTTTTCCAAAAATTAATCAAATTAATACAGAACAGTATTTCTGTAGGCCAGTATACTTTGGCTATGCCATGCATAAGAAAATCATTCACTAGTCATTTACAGTTCTTCTAGCTTAACTTCTTCAGGGCTGAACAATTCATTTGCCATTTGCATGACTAGCAAAATGGCCTTGTTCCCCATTTTTCTCTTCACAGATGAGTCTTCTGGTTCGTAGGAAAAAAACCTGGAAGGATTTCCACATACGCAGCAGTGCATATGTCTCAATATATTTCTTAGCATTACATTCAGTACATTCTGGTATCTACTCTCAGAGCAGCACTGAGTTTTTACATATCTTTATTATCTTTCCTCTTGTTTGTTTTGTTTCAAAATGCCACAGCTTGTAAAGCAAGTACTTTTTATTTCCTGGTATTTATTTCCTTCAGATTATTTTTCTGGTCTATGTATTTTTCTACTTCACACATCACTAGTCTCCCTCCAGACTTTGAAAAGTATCTATATTCCTCCTGAGTTCCACATTTCAATTAATACCTTTCTTCTTTAATACCTTTTCCCCTTAGTGCTGAATATCTCAGTCAATGAATCACTGCTCCGGTTCTGGTAAGACAATTCTAGACAATTGTTAAGTAAGACCTTTTACAATATATGGATGTCTCATAGGCAGAAAATTCTGCCTCCTCATACTTTTTTCTGTATCATAGCTAGCCTTACAGTCAATGAGTCAAAGTACAACTGTGCTGCATTTCAATTCTGACTGCATTGGAGGTATTTACTAAGACAAATTAAAGGTGAGCTTCCTTTAGAATTGTCATGTAATTACGAAGTCAACAACTTCTGCTTACCCACTAATTACAGAAAATTGTATTTGATAGCTGCATAATTTGATCATATTTGCAAATATTTGCTCTTGTATTTAATGCTGCTTGAAAAATATTTCAAGATGTCTGCTCAATTCTTCTGATTTTAAACATATGCATAATGTAAATAAAAAATACTGTATGTCAATGGATTGCTTTTACATATCTGCTGATTCCATTTCCATTACATTAATTCTTCTGTTGAACACAGTTTCCTACAGTTTCATCTCTTTCAGCAGATGAACATAATCCATCTTTCCAATAGTATGAAATGAAGGCCAAAACATTGCATCATGCCAAACAGTTGAATAATCCTACACAGTTTAGGCTACTTTGGTCTACACTCATAGACTGGTTCAGAATTGCACACACATGCTCCCACATGTAGAATCATAGAATCATGTACAAACACAAACTGAAGTGCCTGCAAAGCCACAGTTACATGTCTAGCTAGGAGAAGGAGAAGTTTTTTTCCAAAGAGGAAAACCTAAAACACATCCAATATAATTATATTTCCATAGTTGCTATTTTATTAATGTTAGAACTCCAAACCAGCTAGAGAGGAGTCTAAATCTAAGACACCACAATCTAATGCCCTGAAAGCTCCTGCGTCCGAGATCAAGCAGGCATCTGTGCCCCAGCACTGGAGAAGTGTCTGCAGAAACCATTGGATTTAGAAATCCATTCTCTGGACATCTCTGGAATGGCGCAAGCTTACGACGGATAGCTCTGTGGGTTTTAGGGCCATTCTGGTGATCAAATGTAGTTCTTTAGATAGCTAAGGACCTATACTTATGCCTCCTGCTTCAATCTCATCATCTGCAACTGAGCTTCACAGAACGAAAAATCTCATCTCATTCTAAAGGCTTCAGAAAAATCCACCCCTTTCTAAAAAGCTTAAGTTGCGCATAAGTAGAAAAAATCCCACTGTCATTTGCTTTCAAAGATTTTTATTCTTGAGAGTTTCATGGACTCATTTGTAAGTATGTAATTCCTAATCCTCATCCCTAATCCTCATTCTACATGACAAGAAGAGTTTGGCTGTTACAAATGTAACAGACAGAAGAAATGGATTTAAAATGAACAGAATTAAATACCCTAAAAAGAAAATGCATTTTATTTGAATTTATAATGGGACTTTGCTACACTGCAAGCACATCTCTCCAAAAATATTTAGTAGGTTTTCACGCAGTTCTTCTACTGGCTGTCAGACCATATGGATTTTTGAAAAACTTTTTTTGTTGTCACAGGCAATGCTTCTCTCCTAGGACAGACTTTCAACGAGGACTCATCTCAACTGAGAATTAATCTATATCGCCAGATTATTAGAATTAGTTGGGATGCTGAAAAAGTGAAGTTTACATGGAATTAATACAAAAGAATACAATGTCCAGCAATGGGAAAACATATTCCAAGCGTTAATTTTCCTAGGGTGCAGAAAACCAAAGCCGCCTTTATCTAAAATTCACCATTTAGAAAGAGTTAACTCAGACACATTAAAAAAAAAACCAACAAACAAATAAAGGCAGCAAAGGCACTATTGACTTCATGTGAAATATTACGCTATAATGTTAAGCTGTTCTTCGATTTGAATTATTCCACTTAATCCAAAGAAGTAACAATTATATCAGGACTATGGTTACCCCTACAGCTGCATATGTCACCTGCTATCTTTATAGGTCCATACAGATCCATAATTATGGGCTTATTTTGTGAAATAAGTATCTTTATTCACATGAGCAAAGAAAGCATCTTAATGAAAAAGTTAAACTGCATGATTATTATTGGTCATATTGTACAGCTTAAAAAGTAAATGTATAGAATTTACTCCATTTATTGCTTTTTTCTGCAGTGATCCTTCATGAGCAGAAATCTCTGTGGCCCTCATAATTCAGACCAATGTCCTAATCTACATAGACTAAGAAACTTCTCCAAACTGGGTACAAGAAAACCTGTACGAGTAGTAAAACCAGGAAGGTAAGAACTAAGGATGTAGGGAAAACAAGAAAGTTGTTTTGTAAAATGAAATAATCCAGCAGGGAATGTGGGATGGATGCCTGGTACCTCCAGAACAGATCGACTGAACAACCAGACGAAATGTCTGATGGATGGAGAAAAATACTGCAGCATAAGCAAGAAAGATGTCTGGCTAAATCAGAGCAAGCCTTGGTCCCAAAAGCAAGATAAATGAGGTCCAGATTAAACAAGAGTAAGATAAATCAGATTAGTTGCAAACCTGTGTTTTTTTTTCCCCTGCTTTGAAAGCCATATATTAATTCTAGGAATACGGAATACAGCCTTTGTACATAAATGCATATGTATTTCTGTGCGCATGTACTGTGCCACCATAAACCCAGGTACTGCTGTAATTGACTCAGTATCTCCAGCAGGAGAAGAGATAGGAGATAGAGATGAACAATGTCTTCCCAAACTGTCAGCTGCTGAGCTGCTCATTCACATTTACTCTGCTGCACCCTGTTCTCTCCCTTCCTCAACCCTCATCCAAGTTTCATAACTAAGATGCAAGTAACAGGCAACCTAAGAGATTACAAGGACAGAAGACAGTGAGGCTTCAGCTTTAAAAAAAGAGTGATCTGGATTTAATGTCATGATGATGGATGAATCTTTTGTGTCTAGATGTAAAATTAAATTTCTGGAAGCAGAAAGGCTCAGGCATTTCTGTTACATTATACTGTGTATGACATAAGAAACAGATGTTGCTAATGGGATTATTGCATATTAAAAATAGATACTCCAGAATAGGCTCCAATAGCCTGTTTTAAATAAACTTCTATTTTGCAAAACAGCCAACTCCCTGCCCCCATGGATTTCAGACATGATGTGATGCATTACATTTTCATTCTTATTGTTGAAAATGCTGTGGTGAGGTCAAGAAGAACTTAAGTCACTGCAACTATGTAAACTGAACAATGTTGGGTTTCCTTTTTTAACAACAGTAGTTATTTTTTTAAATGATAAAATAAACCCCAAAACCCACTTAACAAGACATATTTGTTACCTTGGTTTGAAAGCAAAACTGAATAATGTTATTCAGTTGTCATTTTTCAAGGTTATTTCAAAGTCCAGTGAGCAGGGCAGATGAACCCTTCGCATTTAAAAGGAAAAGTCAAACATTTCAAGTTCAAATACTTAAAACCAAGTTCATAAAAGCCTGCTTGGCATATTCAGGAAAAACTAAGTAAACGTAAATACCACTAAACTTTAGACTAATGACTGATGCAGAAATGAAATTAAGAAATGGCAAAAGTTTACTTGTATTTTCCATCTCCTGCATCTTTCAAATATCCCAATATGTACACCACATCACTTCAAAAGAGAGAAGTTTTGACTTGGAGTTTTTCGACTGTCACATTCGGACTTACTAGAGTGACAGTCGTACACAGATGACACGATGGGCAGTGACAGTTATCAGCAACTACTCTTTCACATAGGCAAGTTATTGGCAAAAAATGTGACAAGTCACTTTTGTCTGCCTCACTAGGTTTCCTAAGTCCTCCACAAAACTCTGACTGAAATGGAATACTTCAAAATCCAACAATGCAAAAGAAAGCTCTTAAGAATACTTTAGGTTTCAAGACTGAAGAAACAGATTTGCCAGTAAGCAACAACAGGTAAGAGAGGTTGTAAGATAGGGGGAAAAAAACCAACAAACATTTTGACATGTTCACTAAAAATCTCAGACTTAAATGTACTTATATATATAAACAAAACAAACAAAAAAAAAACAACCAATGAAACAAAACCAACACTTCAGTTGACATAATTCTTTCCAAGGGGAAATTATAGGTGGAGTCAATAATTTGACCAGACTGCATCTTTTATTTTAAACAATCTTAATGGGATCAATATTTCATCCCTTAATAGCTTAAGGCAGAAATCGGGTAAATCGTAGCAAGACTGCCTTCATCATGTTCACCATAATTAAAAACTAATGGCTGCAGGCTAACACATACAGTGTTATTGTTGAAAGGGCAATCATGTTGTTAACAGGTAGTGTCTCCTGACAAAATTCTTCATTCCACAGAAGGGTCATTAAGAAATATCACTATTGGCCACTATTTAGTTTCAAACACAACCCAATATTTTGCATCTTTTTTGGAAAGAAGACATCAATAAAGTAAAATCAAATTCTTACATTGAACTGCTACAGAGTTATTTAAATTGCTACATTCTGAGTAACAACTTGAAGGAGTAACTTTAAAATAGATGCCTAGAAAATGGCACTTTATATTGCACTACTGACAAATCTACATATAGAGTTAAGGGCTGTAGAAACTCAGATGTCCAGGATCTCAGACAGAGAAACTCCTTATTACAGTCAGATCAGAAAAGAGCCTGACAGTAGGAGTTACTGGTACAAAATTCAAGGCACATAATTTAGATTACCTGTGGTTTCTAAATATAACACTAAGAGAACTTGATTTGTCACTAAGAGCAAGATTTTAATGCCTTGTCCTTATAATGACTAAATTCATCAGTACAAATCTCTTCCATTCTAAGGCAAGCATGTACTTCAGAATAATAAATCAATTGAGTTTCTCAAAGTACTTCACTGCTGATAAGAAGAGTCGAGATAAATATGTCTAAAACCAACTGAATTAATCCCACTATGTGTACTTAGAGAAGTTCAAATACCTTTTACCCTGCATCAAAAACAACAAAAAGTACTTTGGACAGAAATTACCTATTACTAGAAAAAGCAGTTGAGAGTTTTCATAGCATATTTTCTTTGGATTTAGGCTTGTGAAGATAATTGATAAATTATCTGCCCTAACAGTCTGAACACTTTTGCTTTTCTTATCTAGTATTTATTAACTTTTTTGGTGGGTTTTGGTTTTGGGGTTTTTTTTTGTTTGTTTATTTGTTGTTTTGGTTTTTTTTTTTACTTGCTCAAATAAATTGCTAACGAAAGGCATTGTTTCAAGCTGTGGAAAAATGGGACCTTGAACACTGAGTCATAGATTTGGAAAGTATGCTAATGCCTCTTTTCCTCATCAGAACTGTTCTGCCAGAAAGTAATTTAATAATTAAGAAAAGAGAAGAGGAAGTAAGGATGTATTGTTAAATAAGCATTTGGCATCATTTTACCCTGCAGTAAAGTGGAGAAAAATCAGAAAGTAATGTAATCTGACTAATCAGAAAGTTAAGTTATTTAAAGATGATGCATTATTTAGTGTTGTAGGAATTCTGATGCACTGTTTAGCGTTATGAGTTCAATCTCATTTATTGGAAACCTTTTTTCCGTCAAAATAACTGTGTTGATTGGCACAGTTTATCTGACAAAGAAAGAAAAATGAACTCTTTCTTCTGAAGCTGCAGCACTGAAAAACCAACAGTCATTAATAAACTGATTTGCATTTCTTTTAAAAAGATAGCGCTCAGTTTCTAGAGAATATGAATTTGTGAATTATATGGTGAATGCGTTGGTACCAAAACCCAAAAGCAGTTCACATCTGAGGTCCTCTTAATTAAAAATACAAACAGCAGAAAATCTTCTCTGGAAATAAATTCGGTCGGAAAAATAGAGGAAATGATTAAATCAATTTTAAAAAAAGGAGTTATGGGAGATTATTAATTGTAAGATACTAGCTGAGGCCAAATCAGCATGGTTTTGCTGATAAATAATAATAAAAATATGCTTTTATTGCATATTAACATCAGTGTAGAAAAGAACTTCTATTGTGGAATTTAGAATTTACCCACTAGGGTTTTGGGGTTTTTTGATTTTTTTTTTAGTTTTTTACTCTTTGGCTCTGCAGTGAGAGGTGAGGGGAAAAAGAATCATAACAAATACAATAGATTATGAGGGTTCGAACAGTAACAATGACAATATAAAACCTGAAGCCAAGCAGCTACTTTGCACTATGAAGGTAACATTTTTCAATCCAAACAAGAGCTTCTAAGCTAATCGAAATAATGGGATCATCCTGGTCAGTCTGCTGTACAAGGAAAACACAAACCTGTACTGAACTTCTAATTAGAAAGAAATAATGCAATGCTCAGTAAACAGCCTTAAAAGTTCATACTGAATTCAAAAATTATTAATTCTTCATATCCAACCAAATATTTGTATTAGAGAAAAAGTTTTAACTTGCCTATATGCAGTAACAGGACATTATCAACCATATTGCAAGTCAGGACATTATCAACCATACTGCAATTCAGTCAGAGACAAAAAAGGTCATTTAAATTAAAAAAAAAAAAAAAAGAAAAGTAAAATTATTATTCATATTATTCAATCATCTGTTCTTTTGGTGCATATGAATAGCCACATTTTTTTCTTCTTGAGGAGCTGTCTCCTACTTTAATGCCTCTTGAGCTTGAAAATCTTGTATTGCTCTAATTTGCAACTGAGGAAGCAAAAATGTGACAAATAATGACATATCCATCGAAATGATTCGTATACTTTACACAGGGCTAACAACTTTTCTGTAGCAAGTATTCCATTAAATAAACTCTATGTTAACTCACCATGCCATTAAGACACTTACAAATGCTTGCGGCACTTTCAACAATATTCACATTTTTTAAATGAAATATATAATCATTATTTTTAAAGCTAGTTTAATTAGTTTAGTTCCAATGCTTACATGTTCAATTACTGGGTCTTTAGTTTGGGGTCTATAGAGAATTACAGGGTATAGCCCAGAAGAGAGACTTAAAAACCCTTCCAGAGCAGTTTCTTATTATTTGTCAGATTGTTAATTTAATTTGATCCATCATTGCAAATATTGTTAATTTCTAAAATAATGATGATCCCTGAGGTTCCTAGCAACCTGGTATTCTATGATTCTATGATCATCCAACTCTTTAATAACTTCAAAGGTAGGCTAACAAAACCATAAGCACTAATAATTTCGATGCATTTCAAGTTAAGGACTTCTTGGTACTCTGGGAGCCGAAATTCATGGTCTGGCATTCATAAATCTATTTCACCTTGTAAAAAATTTCATGATGTCTATTCTTATGTTCAAATGGTAATGCTCTAATCTCTAAAACATCACAGAATTACCTTCCCCAAAGCAATTTTATAGTTACTAGCAGCTTAATACATCACTAGTTCACCCAAACACAAGCTATCAATCCATGTCTCTACTCTTTTCTATAGGCTATAGATGATGAAAGATGTCAAGGGCTATTGCTTCAAGAACACAGCTCTTCATAAAGTCCTTAATCACAGAGGTGCACTACCTGCATGGAGTAGAATTTCTCACAGAAGTCTTCAGATTTTTTGTCTACTACTGCTCCAAACTCATAATAATAATAAAAAAAAAAAAGGCAGAAAAGTCAAAAAGAGTCAAGCTGAAAAAAAAAAAAAAAAGACTATCAAGAGCACACTTGTTTATAAACGTTTTCTACCTTATCGAGCAATTAAACAGATACACACTCATTTACACACCCCTCAAGCAAAGCTTCCTAAAGCAATTTTGTGCTGCAGGCATGAAAGGACAGACACCCCACACACCCAGAAACCACTCCCTTTTGCCACAGGAACTGTAACCCCGGCATCTGTAGGATAAATGATGCATTTCTCCCAGATGTCCTTGAAGGATGTTTGCTACATGCTGCTAATAAAAAAGATTATTTTTTTTTTGCTACTGCATGAACCATCCTGTCCTTCTTACCAAAGCCTTCCATCGGACCCCTTGTCCAAATTTGTTAATATACCTGCTCATCCTGATTTGCTTTTAAGATTTACCCGATTTTCTGACAAGATTTCATATGAACAATCGCAGTTCACGAGATATTCTGCTTTTCTCAGATTGTGCAGCCTATGAACTTACATTCACTATTAAGATTTAAAATGTGGATCAAATGTAAGTAATTTTAGGAGTAACAACTTTTAAGAGCAGAAAATCTCAGTAACTTAACAGACCTTATTAGACATTTATATTACTGAAATATCCAACTGGGTATATATTTGAATATCCAAGAAAGCAAGTACAGCACAAGGAATTCAGTTAAGGAAAGCAATATATTATGTTTCTTCTGCTCCTCCCCCTTTCCCCCTTCTTGGCAAACATGCAAATGACAGTTATAGGTGATTGCATCTATTTACATACCTTTGATTTCTACTTAAACTACTTTTTTGTCCACTCAGAACTTTCCTATCTGGAGTAGAAACATAAAATTTAAAAGCTTATTTATATAGATATTATGCTTAATTTAATAACCATTCTTACTGCTTGTAACATGTAACCTGGACATTCGTACATGTAACATATCTTTTGACTCTCCTCGATTAGAAAGGTTTTTCCATTTTGCTTGAGCTTGCTAACAAACAAATCCACCTCTATTAGGCACTTTTTAGATATAACTAGAAACACTTTTTCTACTTTATGTATAATTTTACTTAAACTTCGTATTTATTTCAGAGCCATTTCTTTCACTAAATATCTTCTCTAATATCCTGAATTTGAAACAACATCATATAGAAAAGCATTATGGGTGACTACTGCTGTACAAATACAGAAAACACCTACCCATAAGTAACATTTAGTTTTGATCAATCCTCTAGCCATGAAACTATAAAAATGCTTGTGAGAGCTAGACATTCCTTTAATATCTATTTTGAAATGCTCAGAAGATTTGCATTTTCTGGATTTATCTGGGTTTGATCCCCCCCACCCCCAATTTGTCTTCATTAAAGCACTTGCCTCCATATATACTTTCCCAGATCTTTTTATACCCCGAAGTGCAATCAGGTGACAGCTAATCCAGGTGCTCAATTGATTTTAATTAGAAAAATGTCAACAATTAATCTAACTTGACAATAGTAATTTCAACCATAAAGTACACTGTAGCTGTTCAAACAGATGACGAACTTAAGACCCAAGACTAACCTCCCAGAAAAAGCCACAGTATTTTAAGAGTGGTAACTGTCAGTGTCAAGAGCTTTTCAAAAGAACACCCAAAACTGTAAAAAATTAGACCTTGCAAACCTTTCAACTGACTGAACATTCACTTCAAAAGAGAACACACACAGTTCTCAGAAGTGTATCTATTTGCTTAATCTGAAGTCTTCTAACATTAATCACTCCCTCCTTAGCCTGCAAAATCACAACCAAGAGGGGAGAATTAAGTGTTTCTTATGTTAAATGATGTTCATCACCTTGTCCATTATGTCTTTAAAGAAGCAGTTCACTGGTAGAGGGCCAATCACATAACATTACAAAAAAACCAGAGCATTCAAAGACACATTTGACATTAAATACACTGAGTCACGTTTTTCCATGCATATTTAAGTAGATGAACAGGTTGCCAAACTGAAGGTGGTTTATTGCATACAAAGCAGATGCCATTTCCCAAACGGATCGCTATTCCAAGAAACTTGAAAAGCATGGTATTAACTAACCAATAAATTATCTCCAACACTAGATAATGTCAGCATTTCTGCTTATCTACCAATATGTCAAAAATCAATACAGTATATATCAATGACTACAAAATGTTTACTGAAGTTTTCAGTTCTCCCTAACAGAGAGAACCTATTTGGTACCTACAGTCATGACACTGCAGCAGTAAACATGAACCTTTTAACTACCCTTAAAGTGACACTGACAACTGGTATAGTTCATGGAAACACAGTATCTTAAGAACCATATGAACTCTTATTTTCATTCTCAATAAATCATTTAAAATGGGATAATACGTATTTGACTGAACACCACAAAAAAAGCTGTCTAGCCTTATGATGCAGCATTGCTTGAGCACTTCTACTAATAAAGCCATTAATGAAACATGAATAAAAAAAGCCTGTTTACATACTAGTCTTTGATGGTGGTTGCCTCAACAGAGCATCTTCCTCTACCAAAAGCAGCTGTAGAATATGCTTTTTCATTCTAGAGAGTAAGCATTTTCATACGTTTCTCTGACAATATTTTCTCTCTTACTTTCCATAATTCCCTGTTTTCTCTGCTCCCATTATCAAGCAACTGCTGGATCTTGACCAACTTATAAAACTTCCCCTTTCTCTATACTATCAATTTTTGTTCTTCTTTTATTATTTTATCATAACCGCATACAGTGCCGCACTTGTAGGCTTCCTTGTAACCTCAATTTTCTGGACTGTCATTAAAGCTTCAATTTGTCATTTTAAATTGCTATACTGAATAAATATAGTACTCCAAACGAGACCTAGTCAGGAACAACTAGGAAAAAAAAGTGTTTATTTCTTTGGTAGATAACAGTAGTTTTATTAATGGCATCTAATAGATTAGTGCCTTAAAAATACAGTTCTTATTGCATAGTACACAACACACAGATAATTCTCCCAGTACTAGTTATAACATTTTTACCCCGCTCTTTAATAATTTCTGCATCTGATTAATACATGAGAGTCTAGACAGACATGCAACTTAATTAGGTTCCAATTCAACAGATGAAGCAACTCAACTGTTTTACACCAGTGGAACACCACCCATGTCCGTATTTACCCTATTCAGGTCTTGTCTGTTCCCAAAACTTCAGTCTCATTAACTATTCCTTTTAACTGAACATGTAATGAACATGGTGCTGAGGGACATGGCTTAGTGGTAGACTTGGCAGTGTTAACAGTTGGAACTGAGGATCTTAAGGGTCTTTTTCAACCTAAATCATTCTGTGACTCTTTGAAAATATTTCTCTTTTTTTGGTGTCTGTTTCTTTTTCTGAAGTCAGACAACTATCCCTCTTCTTGTTCAAAGGACCATGTAAGCATTTTTTCACTTAATAAAAATGAACATGAACACACAACCACCACTGGGAAAAAGGGCAGGCCTATTCTCATTTAACTTCATTTGGCTACCAACCTCACTCTTGGCTGTAGCACAACCATCCTTGAACTGACTGTGAAGCATCCTGAGCCAGTACACATCTGGGTGTTCAAGCTCAAATCAGTAACCAGGAAACAGGAGACATAAAATGAAATTTCTTCAGGCTGAACAAGTACTTATAAAACATTTTGGGGGTAGGGAGGAGGCCTCTTTCAATCACCTGGATTTCTGAAATGAAAGCAGCAAGTCTTGCACTAAATCCAATGTACTCTGAATGAATTACAATCGTTTCTCTGTTAAATCTTCATGAGAGGCTAGCTAGAGATCAGGCATTTCTTTTCAAGTCACCAAATCACAAAAGAAACAGCACAGGCAATCAGACTGTTTCTGGGCATAAACAGAAAAGACTACATAAAACCATTAAGCACTCTGCTCCAAAACACGCACCGCTTTTAGACATCAAGGGTGAGGCTGAGTTTAGGGTTGCTGCTGGAGAACTGTGGTTTGGGTAGACAACCTGAACACAGCCTACTTAGTAATTTTATAACTCCCTCTCACTTAACAAAGCTAGTAAAAAATCCAGTTAAGACTTCTAATTCCCACCAAACTGTCATAAATCTAAATTTTACTGCATCAGCAATGTTGAAATAAGTAATACTTTCTGAAACATAGCTAATGTTATATTAGTCTCTGCCCCATTGACCTCTACTCCCATTATTTTATCCTCATAAAATTTTACAAAAAGAGATCACAGGTTTAAAGCAACAAGCCATTAACATTTTCAAATCGTATTTTATTACTATTTGCCCCCCCTTTATAGTAAGTGACCCTCTCAGAACTTTTTACATAGAGAATCAGTACAGACAGCTGTACAGGGAATGCATGTGAAGAATGCTATAAATAGAATAAGATTAAAACAAAGGTAGAGTAAGAATCTCCCATTTTACTCTTTAAACTGAGGCACAAAGAGGAAAAGCATCTTGTCTAAGAGCTCAGAAGAAATTTTTGACTGAGTAAGGAATACAGCTTATGTATCTTTTAACACCCAATGACCAAAGCGGTTTAAGTAATTTACCCTGAGTTCTCCTTTCATCTCTCTTTCCTCCTATTCTAACAGGCTTTGGCTTTGGTTTTGAGTCAGAGCCAATTTAAAACTACTTCTTAGATATTTAGGCAGAATTGATTTTCTGCAAGAATGCTGTCTCTTGCAGGAGCCATAGATTTTAGTAATAACGTGAATGTGCATGTCTCACCCCAGCTTCCCATTATGGGATGTTTCTTTTCTATATGGCACCACTTCTTTTTAGACTGTTCTTAAGCTCACTGGTGTTCCCTCTCTTGTGCGTAACACAGCTACAAGTACTTGTAGTCACCTTGTATATCTCTGGGTACTGGAGACAGGGAAGGGAAGGATATCAGAAAGCCTCTAACATTCTTCCTTCTGTGAAGAGAAGTGTCTTTAAAAGGCAACATAAATAGCCTAATTTTCCTTCCTAAGTGCTTCTCTAATTGACTAAGTAGCTCCCAGAACTAACCACTGCCTCATGCACAAGAAAAAAATCAATCTTCATTTCCCAGGTCCAGGTCTAATAAAGACTCTAACCAGCAATTACCAACCCTACTAACATGAAAATCCACTGGTTTAATTTGCAGGGATTTGCAGTCTTCTAAACTAGAATATGGAAGTCAATGTATGTATGGCTACTTCAATGACTTCAGAATAAATAAAAAAAATAATTAAAAAAATTCCCACAAAACAAACAAACCACCACACAAAAACACACTAAAAACAAAACAAAACCCCCCCCACCGTCCAGGTTGTTCACAAGTGGTACCAAAAAACTACACTTTTTTTATGCCAATCTGGATCAGAAAAGAAGTGACTGCAACAAAAGTGTTTGCAACACTTTTAGCACAACAAAGCTTTTTCAGACTTTACCCTATGATCCTACTCATACTTCAGGAATAAAAGCAAAAAGTCATTCAGCCTTAAGGCTGTTCTCTGGACTCACAGATGTAAAGTTTAGAAATATATGAAATGCAAGCTGGTATTTCCTTTAGATTTTGTGGCTTGCCAGATGTATTAGCCAAATCTATATAACTCCTATCTCTTTTCCCCAAACTCCAACAAGCCCTTAACAGCTTACAAAATCCTGATGAATTGCAGAAATTACTCTAGCTTTATTCCTTGTATTCTGGATTAGCAGCATCTCTTTAAATATACATACCAATTTGTGCTGATTTGTCAAAGGAAACAACAGGTCTTTTCAGTGAGAATTTTATATCAACATACATCAGTATTTTCTGACATTATTTCACATACTCATTATTTACTTAGGTCTTTGATAATCAGGTAGGGCTAAGGAATGCTTAACAGACTAAGACAGAACAGCTGGAATTCATGGAGTTCTACCTGTAGATGGATGATGAGCCAACTGAGAGTTTATAGATGAGGATTAAAAAGAAAACAGGCAAAGATGATATCCTAATTGGTGTCTGCTACAGACCACCTAGCCAGAAAGAACAAGCAGGTAAGGCTCTCTACAGGTAGATGGGAGCAGTCTCACATTCACAAGCCCTGGTTCTTGTGGGGGACTTCACACCATTATCTGCCAGAGACAACACTGCAGAGTATAAGACATCCGGGGGATACTGCATAGTATCAAAGACTACTTCCTGACCCAGGCAGCAGGCTAATGAGAAAAGGTACTCTGCTGGGCCTCAAGGTTGCAAAAACAACAGTGTATAAGGTTAGTCCTCACTTACACAGATAATGTTGACAGGAAATGTGAAACTTCCTTACAGCCACATTACAGAATATGCCTCATTTCTAAAGCGGTGAACGAGCATCATTAGAAGTCACATAGGCAAAGGACAAAAATGTTTCATTTTCATTACAGATCCCTGCCACATTACAGACATATAGCATAGAAAATATTTATGACAATTTATAAAGTAAGCTAGAACTTCAGTAAGGTAGAACCCTTGACATCCCCCTTCGCAAGGGTTCCACTTTGTGATAACGCCAAAAAAAAAAAAGGTTGCCCAAATGGCTACTCCAGCTTTAGGTTTCTCTTCATACCTTTAATTCTGGCCACAATACTAATGGAGCATTTTAAAGAACCCTTCCAAGTCAGCATATAAGTGTGCCTATAATCCAACATAAGGCTTCACAGCTCTTTATAAATAGAATTTAAATGGTACTAAATGCATTCCAGGTAATCAGCTCCTGGCCACTCATCCTGGTTAAGCTAAGTTATTTAGCTGACTCCTATTTTCTGAATTCTGATAATGCAGTGTCACCTCTAATACTCTTCATTTGCACAAAACCAAACCCATCTTGGTGCAATCTCTACTTCCTGATAGGGACTGCTGATACATTCTCCAACAGCAGTCCCAAGAAAGTATAAAACTAAGGAAATTAATTTGCTTATCCTAAAGCTGTACAAAGAAACCTTCCCCTTTCTTCTCCCTGAGAAAAGCCACTATCTTCAGTAGGACCCTTCTTATAGAAGAAACTTAAGAGGCAAACTTGGCTAATCTTGACAAACATAACAAAACAAACTTCCAGTGTGTGTCTCTGTGTGTATAAGAGTTTAATTGACACAGTAATTTTGCAAGAAGCAAAGTATATTGAAAAAAAAAAAAAAAAGAAAAGATGGCCTTTTTTTTCTAAAAGACCTGTTGGGTTTTACTTAACTCTTGTCAAGTTCAGATCTTTTACATGCACATAAAGGTTAAAGTACATAGAAGAAGTGATAATCGGGTACAACTGGGCCAGTCTAAAAACATATAGTAACTGGACAGCTTCCTGTGAACTGCAGTTCTTTATTCAGACACTGCTATTCAATGCTATGCACATTTTCTATACGTTGCTACTCTAAGTAGCAATCCAGCCCTTCCAGCTGACTCCCCACAGTTAATATTCAGGCATGATGTGCTGTGATATGGAATAGCCCTTTGGCTAGTTTGGGTCAGGTGCCCTGCCTCTGCTCCCTCCCAGCTTGTTGTGCCCTTCCTCACTGGCAGAGCATGAGAGACTGAAAAGGGTCTCATCACGGTACGTGCTTGATCAGGATAAGTGCTACTGTGCAACAACAAAACCATCGGTGCATTATCAGCATTGTTCTGAGACTAAAGCCAAAGCATAGCCTTGCACCAGCTACTAGGAAAAAATACAAAAAAAACAACAACAAAAAAACACCAAAAAACAAAACCAAAAAAGTTACAGCTGAAACCAGAACAACCTCCAAATAAAAGAACAGCAAGTTTCAAAATGTACCAGTTAAAACTTCAGTTCTCTGCGACAGTTACTTAGCTCTGAAAGAAGGTCACATTTACTGAGAAGAAACTGATTTACGGACATACAGGGATTTCCCTTGGCTTACAAATTCTCAATAGCAGCTGCTCAGAAACCACCCAGAAATAACAAACTGAAGTTTTATTTTTAATCTTTATTTTCTTTGATCATGTTTATTACAAAGACAAGAAGATAACTGTAGGAATGCCTGTTCACTGTTGAAAATTTTATGGCTCTCAGTGTCCACCACGTTGAAGAATCTTAAAATTCAGATTTTGTGATGGTTTGATTTGCACGAGATAAAGAAACATTCAAAGGAGATGTAGAGAGGACAACATGATGTGCAATTTAAAATTAAGCACATTCTTATTTATTTCAGTTCACCAAGGGTGTTAGGTTTCGATTTGGGCAAAACAATAATACATCCCAAACAAATTTTCTTCTAAGGACCGCTAAAGTTCTTCAAATTCTTTTCTGTCTCATTCACTCCTGCACAATCTACAAATATCACTGAACACTAAAGAGCACCCTGGCTACCTCTGGAAAGGTAATCAGGGATGCTAAGTAGAACTGAGGTCATTAATTTCTTGGGCATAAGAAAATCCCAGTACAGTCAAAAACCAAACCTACAATCAGCCATTGGACCATTCTGTACTTGACTTCAGCTGTACACAGCAACTTAAGAAGAAATACAAAGATGATTGGGATAGCCTAATTGGAAAATAAAAGATTAAAAACTGGCGATATACATGGTTATGGGTCAGTAGTTTCATCTGCCTGTTCTCACATAGTTGCATTTACCAGCAACTGAAAACAAAATGAGCGCTTAGGTAAACAGCAAGGCTTGAAAAACATTATCACAGAAATAACTCCATGGATGCCTACAGGTATTAACTTAAAAGCAAGCAAGAAAAACATAGTCAGCAAATCAGCTACATTTCAATCTACATTAATTTTGTAACACCTGTGAATTTAACATAATGTGGTGATTAAAAAAAAAGTCCTTTTTTTTCACCACCATTAAAACACACAACTATTATGGCTAATATTATTCAGTGCCACAAATGGAAGAGAGGGAAAGGGCATGTGGTAATTGCTTACATTATCATAACAGCTAAGGACAGACTAACCAATCAATTCCTTCCTTATTTTCTCTTTCATTCCCCAAGCCCACCACCGCAATGACTTTTAGAAACAAACCCCATTGCTTTAAACTTGTCACTAAATAAGTCACCAGTCCTTCGATTATTAAAGGATCTTGAGTGTCTTAGCTTAGGTTTTGTTCTGCTTCTCCCTTTTTTCTTTCCTTCTTTCCAGTCAGTAATACACATTCTGTCAGAAGTGAAAGGGATTTATTCTCCTCCTACTCTATCAGAAATCCTACATGCAGTTATGAATTAACTGCATCAGAAGATTAGGGCACTAAATTGTCTCTTAAGTCGTTCGCAGCCAGTGATGATCCCCTGCATGAAGATGAATTTTACTACTCTTGCTAATAATCCATCATAGACATATACAAATTAAGTATCAGTCCTGGATTTATTTATTTTTATTCATATCAAGAAGGAGTAGAACAGAAAACAAGAAAATCTAGCCACAATGTTTATGTGTATGTGAGAGACTACTCCCAAAATGTCTCTTAAAGAATGCCTTTGCATCTCTAGACTTCACTTAATAAAATATTTGCAACTATAATTAGCCAACAGCACTACTGATGTAGTAGTCACTAACAGAAAAATTATGCCAGCTAGTTACTCTATGTTCAGATAACAATAATCTTTAAGCAAGATCAAGAGAATCTTCCCTTTTCCACCTAAAAATATGACAATTTCTCTGTATTCCATTCTTGTTCTCATTCCTTTTTCCTAACTTTTTTCCATTTTCATTGAATATAACATCCTTGTCAGCCTGCCCATCCTCCCAGCCAAGGCCTCCTTTCACACACTTGTCTAATCCATGTATGGCTTTTTGAAAGCTTTCTTGTCACTTAGTGTGTGTGGGGGTTTAGTGCTATAAAAATAAAACTTATGAGAAGCACGGCATTTTAAAATTTCTGTTTATGGTAGCATTGCTGCTATTTTTCATCAAAAAGTAAGAGCTGTTCCCATCTTATAACACCTGTTAACAAATTATAACTTTTAGACATTATATGACCAACATACTAAAAAAAAATATTTTTTTCATTATTATTAGGAAAATAAAAGGTATTTTTCCCTAGCTTTGGAGTTCATTATGTAGATATTATTTCTACCAACAGATTAAGCTGGTTTCTGTCCATACTAAACAATTCCTCACACATTGTCCAGTTTTACTACTTCTATAGTAGAGACATAAAAAGCTACTTAATTTTAGCACGCGAATTTAACTAAGTCACCAAAAAATTGCTACACTGCATTACTCTAGCAACACCACCTCCTAAGGAATACTAGATTATTTTGTTCTTAATACTATGTTTCTTAGGACAAATATCAGTATCTTTCTAAAGTATCATTCTTCTATTCTCTGACAGCCTCAAACTGAAAAGACAGTATAGCATAAAAAAAGGACAACATTAGGATTTTGCTTCATGACCGAAGTAGTAAAGACATGAGTTACATTTTATAATGCGACATTTGAGAATTAAGGGATTTGTGATACTTGTTTTTCCCCAAATGGAATCTACTATAGTTACACAATTAGTGAGGCAATGCAAGCCAGCCTGCTCCAGAAGGAGCTTTAGGAAGGAGCTTGAAGCCAGTGTAGGGAGACACTGCTGCTAAGGAGCGCTCCCTACTGGGGACCTCTGTACAATGGTGGTGAGCCTCAGTCACAGCCCAGGCTGAACCCCAGGTCTGTGATTTTGCTGGAAACCTAGCCTTCCCTTTTCTTGTCCACGTCCTCTAAACACAATGATTCTAGATGCTATTTTCTCATGCCTCAGATTTTTCAAACTACCACAGGGAAGTGCAGATGTGTGATACTCAGTCCTTACTGTCAGAATCAGAAAAAATAACCTTGCAAAAAACTATAAAACATTAGAGATTGGGCAAATAGCAATGGACCAATCCTATTTCAGGAGTGGGTTAAAAGAGTCAAATATAATATATAAAAGAAAGTCAACTCAAAAATTGAAGGAAAAGTGGAATACAATTTTCAAAGCTGCAAATACATCCAGTTGCATAGATGCTGTACTTATGATTTAGGCATCATCTTCGTAAAACTTAACCTGCATTTTTTATTTTGTTTAAGTGCAAGTAAGACATTTTGCATCACAAAAATAACTTTGTTCTGGTTATTACTTTAACGGATTATATTTAAGAAGAGAAAATTGGCTTTGCAGTTGCTTATTCTTTGGACTTGTTCAGTAGAAAAAAAATGTCACTGAGAAAGAATGCCAAATTATTATACTTCTGAATTTCTTCAGACTTCTACATGCTATTTTACATACTTTTAAAATTATAATAACAATCAGCATGAAATTAAGAAATGTATTCGTCAAGCCAGTTCCTACCCATCTATTTTTGCTTAGATAACAGACTTACTCAGTTTCCTTAGTAAAACGTGACAAACCATGCCATCAAACCAGATCCAGATTAAACTACATTAAGAAAGCTCTACACTGCTACTTAGATTTCACAAAATTGGCTTAGCACAGAACCACCAGGAAGAGATGAACCAGAAAATCTTCCAACATAAGCATAGAATATTTTCTTTATGCGGAAGATGATCAACAAAGCATGCCAGTACTAAGAAAACAGGTCATAAGCAACATAAACGTTTCCTGGCACGCAAGCGTTAGCAGTGACTAGGAGATAAAGAAGGCAATAGTACCTCTTCCAGCCACCTCTAGTTTTCAGGAGGACCACTTTCACTTTTTTGTAATGCTCAGACTATGACATACATTTTATTTATCCTTGGAAATTAACCACAGATACAATATTTCTTACTGTGTGTCCTTTCTTTTGCTGACAGTTCGAGAATTATTTGCTGATGTGATTAGATACTTGGAAAAAACATTAAAGCCTTATCACCTTGAACTCCCAAGTTCTGCAGCAGCCTGAGGAACCAGCACTGTTAGAGCTCTTTCTGAACAGGTTACACATGCATGTGTTCATATATGTGTGTCAGGCAGGAAGGGTGTGGCCTTGTGAAGAAGGAATATTATTCAGGGTCCTTTCTAGTTTTGAGTTTGGTTTTGTAATGTCTTCAGGATTTTTCAGTGTTATTTCAATGAAATAGCAGTACACAAGGCCCACTGACTATGAAAACTAAGTAGTCATGAGACGGCTAAAACGGGCCTTTGGATACAAATTTGAACCCACTGAAATACTCAACCAAATTTTTTAAATCATGTTTAAGCTATAAGCATTGTGGTTTAAGCCCAGCTGTAACTCAGAACCATGCAACCGCTCTCTCACTCCCCCTTCTTCCTCCCCCCACTCCCGGAGAGATGGGGAGGAGAATCAAAAGAATGTAACTCCCATGGGTTGAGATAAGAACAGTCCAGTAACTAAGGTATAA
>JARCZZ010004347.1:10944-23003 GCA_030323915.1 Brotogeris chrysoptera | reverse complement strand
CCAGGTTGGACCCAGGGGCTTGGAGCAACCTGCTCCAGTGGAAGGTGTCCCTGTGAGTGGGCAGGGGTTGGAGCTGGATGAGCTTTAAGGTCCCTTCCAACACAAACCAGGCTGTGATGATTCTATGATTCTATCTGACCTGCACGCTTTTAGCACATAAAGCCTGGTCTTTATGAAGCTAATATTCCATTGAGTTTAAACGATCAACTGTGAATTACCAGGCAAAAGTCCTTTATTAAAATGCATAATTTTTACAATTCCGTGTAACACTGGTCACAGTTAAAACCAGATCTTTAACAAGCAGAAACTTAAGTGTTTTCTGATGTTAAAACATGGTAATCTCATCTCCTATGAATACACAGAGCCTTGAAAGTTGCATACCAAGCACAAACACACAAATTCTTTGCTTTGCCACCAAGTCTACTCTTAAGATTTTTATAGCTTGCAGAAGTGCACAGATTTAAATTGCTCACATTAAAGAGAGACATCAAGTAAAATATTTACCCTAATTAACATAGTAGGAACAGGTCCAAAGCACAGATACTCAAGATAGAATCGCTGTCATTATTCCAGGCAACACACAGGACTAAGTTGAAGACACATTAAGGCATGAAATAGCTGCATGTACCTATTTCACATTGACACCGAGTGTTTAGTTTCATAAAGTTTCTGAAGTAGGTACTAAAACCTATCAGTTTTCCTTAGTAAAATGCATTCAGTATTTACTGGTGCGCTTTTCAAAGCAAAAACTCATGCCCAAATCTTACGCCTCTGGAAGTTTCTGCAGTTCTATAGAAAATGGGGAAAACCAAGAGCAGCTGTTGATTATAGGTACCAGATGAAGGTTTGGTTCCATTTCAATAATAAATTAGAACAATTAAAATCCACAGCGATTTCAAAGCTCAATGTGTAAATACCACTTTGTATGAAAATGAAACCCAAACGTGGGATGTCAGCTTTCTAAAGCCGACTATTCCAGAAATGAAACAGTCACTCAGATCATGCAGCGCACAGCTTTTATGGCTTCAGAAACAAATTTCAGAAGCAGCCAGGCAGAGCTGTACTTGCCTGACTCGGTGTAGAGCCCTCTTAAGAGCTTTAACACACAAAATATATGGAAGGGACTTTCTTTCCTAATCAAGGGTGAAATACAGTGCTCAAGGGGGTCAAATTTGTAATTCACTTAAGGAAAATGCACAAGTTGGATGGGACCATGCAAGGAATATTACGATAAACATCTTAAAGGTAATTAAGAGAATCAAAAGCATAAAGGTATCTTAAGTTATTCCTGCAATTATGCCATCCATTATACTCCACTGTCTTTTGACATGCTAGAGGAAACACTGTTGGCAGTTGTGGAAAAACAATGAGCATAGATCAGCATCCGAGTTGGCTCTCCTCTTACAACAACTGATACAGCATTAGCTTTAACTACGACAATTAGCAGAAAAGAGCCCAACCACAGCCCAATTTGTAAGAACAGACCCTGCAGACTAAACACACTGCCATCACTTACTGAAAAGCACACCAAAACTATCACTTTTTCCGCTGAAGCAGAAGCAAGCCAGATACTACAGACTTCTCCCATTTTTCCTGTACTCTCACAGGTGTAAAATCAGAAAGGACATTAAAAAAATATTTCCAAAAAAAAAATTAATTTAAGACAAGTGAAACTATCTTTTAAGCTCCCCAAGACCCAGATTCAGTGTGCGCAGTCAACAGAGGGGATTCTACCCCTCTGCTGCACTCTGGGGAGACCCCCCCCTGAAGTCCTGATCCAGCTCTGGGGCAACAGCACAAGAGTACGTGGAGCTGCTGAAGCGAGTGCAGAGGAGGCCACGGAGATGCTGCGAGGGCTGGAGCAGCTCTGCTCTGGAGACTGAGCTCTGGGGCTGCCCCATCCCTGGCAGTGTTCAAGGCCAGGTTGGATGCAGAGGCTTGGAGCAAGCTGCTCTAGTGAAAGGTGTCCCTGCCCATGGTAGGGGTTGGAACTGGATGAGCTTTAAGGTCCTTTCCAACACAAACCATTTTGGGATTCTATGATCACCATGACTGTTCACGTTATTTTTTTAGTGAATTCCAGTTATTCTGTGGAGAAATCAACACTTAATATTTTAAAAACAAGTTGGAAGAAACATCCACACTACCTAAAGGAAGCAGCTTTCCACTTTTATGTGTGTATTCCACATCATCTCCCTATGTCCTACCTTACGCTCTTCATTCCTCTCCAACTACTCAGAGGTTCATTTTAGCCATGTTTTAAAGGTGAACCAAGATTACCCCCCAGCACCTCCAAAAGTTGAATTCCTCCAGGTTTTGTGAAAATATAGCAGCGGTCCAGAGAGCGGGAACCCATAATAACCAAGCAGCACCTGTCCCAGACACCAGTGGATCCATCATGCAAGACCACCTGAGCACACCAAGGCTTACAAAAGCTTCCGAGCTTGTAATATGAC
Source organism: Brotogeris chrysoptera (assembly GCA_030323915.1). Classification (NCBI taxonomy): domain Eukaryota; kingdom Metazoa; phylum Chordata; class Aves; order Psittaciformes; family Psittacidae; genus Brotogeris; species Brotogeris chrysoptera. The sequence goes on along the minus strand of JARCZZ010004347.1, from coordinate 20,547 downwards.
CAGTCCTTAAAGGAACTTCACTTTAGTGCTCCCTGTGCTCAAAAAATTCCAGGTTTTCCAACTCCTTTGTATTTTCTCACCATCCGCTCTCAAGTGTTCACTGTTGTGTCTTGGTACTTTGGGGATAACATCCACAGACTACTCACTCATTGTAGTGTGAATCTGTGCTGTTATACTGGCAGTGGCAAGCAGAACATTGTGACCACTTATTTCATGCTTATTTCCCACTCTGGAAACGAAATCTACAAATTTACCTTTCAAACAATGAAATGAATCATCTTCTCAAGCATCAAAAACCCTGGGATACAATTCCTTCCAGAAATTAGTGGGAAAATATACACAACTGACCAGAAGATTGACAGCTAACAATGCTATATATAGTTATTAATGCTCCTTTATTAAGAAATGAATGGCACTTGTAAGAACAGATTTTCCAGGTTTACACTGATGGGTGGCAGAAGTGGACCTAAGCAACTGGAAGAAGGAATCATGGCTGGACTACACAGTGAAAATCCACAATTGCTTTTGCTCTGGAGTCGGTAACCAGACCAGACAAACTAGACTCACTCATCTAAGCAGGAAGTTTTTTATTCAAGGCTTAAGAAACTTAGAACTAAACTAAAATGTTAAAAAGGACTTCATAAATGAACACACCTCTAGAGTATTTTCTACACCTATGGGGTTCATATGAAAAACTAATTTAGACCAGAGCTTGCAGAGATAGAACTTTAAAGACAACTCTTCCAATTTAAACACAAATCATTCTTCACACTATGCTACTCAAACTGCTTTTACATGGAACAACACTGGCATCCAGTGGCCAATTCAATTAATCACAGAAATGAATGACTTCAGCTACCCTCCTGTCCCCCTCTTGACCAGGAAGCACCATTTCTTCATTCAAGACAATCTAAATCTGGAGGATGTTCCAAAAAGTTTCATGCAGCCAAAGCATTAAACAAAAGGAGAGATATCTGCAAATGCACCTCTTGTAAAACAAATACTAATTTACCTGGTAATGCAGTGATGAAGTCCCGTTGTAACATGGGCTTCAAGTAAGAGTTAATATGTCCATGCTGATAGTGACACATTCGTGAAATAAGGTGTTCCACAAATTCAACTTGATCTGATTCAGACCACTGGTCAAAATATTTAATACACAAGTCTTTTTCCTTTTCGTAGTTTCCTTCCGATGGTCTTTTTCTTGAGACAATCACAGATGAAGTTCCATTACTTATCTGGTTTTAGAAAAGGAGCATCAGTATTAACGTACAAGCAAGAGAGAGTGCTTATAAAGCTGTTCTAAAGAACAATATGTGAGAAGAAATAATAAAACCTAAGTCTTGAAACATAAATCTTCAAGCTATGGGTTATCCCATATGAATTTCACCTTTCATAAAGATCAATGAAAGGTCTTTGCTCATAAGTGCAAGTTACTTGTTATACTGAAAGACTTGAATTCTCTTACACCTCCTACCATGTGAACAGCAAGGAACTCAATTCATTTTAGAAGAAACTTCTCCAGATGAAACCAGTGGTTTCCGCTGCATACTGCAGCTTGCCTCTGGTGCATTCTGCACTCTGCCTCCACAAATGATGCACAAATGATAACTCCCAACAGTTAAAATAATACACATTTAGAGACATACCAAAGTTGGGTATTAATACTCTGATTAACACAAAAAGTCAAGACCCTTGTACCAATGTTGAACTGCTTGTCCATAAATGAAAATTGGGAACTACATGTCAAGAGCCTGCTTTGTTTTTGAAAGACAGCTCGTGACAATATTTGGGACGTGCACATGGAAACATCATTAAAATCCTGGGAGCTTTAGCTACAAAAAGGATGCTACAAGAACAACACCCCAGGACTTACTGCTAATTAGTACACAGAACCAAAGATTGATGGCCAGGCTCTTCTGAGCCCTTCAGGAGACCAAGAGGGCTGCTGAGAACAACTGTCAGCACTGAAATATTCCCAAACTTCTTCAAAGCAAATTGGTTACAACTCCTTGCCATGTGAAGGTGCTGATTTTTTTCCTTTTGCATGACAGTCATGCTCAGAAAGGTTGAACTGTATTCCCAAGTACCCTCTGACACAAAACTGTCCTTTCAAGGTCAGCACCAACTCCAAAATCGGAGAAGATCTAGCAATTTCTCAAGTATTATTCATCAGTATCATCCTTCACTTGAAGGCTGAGCTAATTTTAAGATGATACAGTCAACTACGTACAAGGATGATTATGCAGATGCGAGATTTGGAAGTTTCTCAAAAGCAAGAACATACAAAATCATGCCAACTCTCTCTACACAAATGTGAATCCTACCTGCCACAGGGTATTTTTCTTTGGAGACTCATCTTCATTCTGATCCTCCATTACTGATGTGTTCTAGAGGGAAAAAAAAGGGAAAAAGGAAGAATTATGACTTCACTTTTTTATTCTTTGGCAATTCCTTGCTCTACAAGCATGAAAAAGCAAATCAATTGAATAGATAAAATTCATTTTCCCAGTGAACAGAATTGTCAAAGATTTCTGGCCACAGAACCTGGATATTATAAATAAATTCCCCTTTTAACTGACATGTTTATCAATTCCATTTACTGTAAAGATAACTCCCCAACCCCGCTTCAATTTCCCTTGACAGGTTTTCATGCAGCCTTTCAACGCTTTTCTCACTGGGAAATAAATTCACTTTCATCCTACTCAAGCCAAAGTAATTAAACCTGTCAAAGTAATCAACCAGCACTTTCTGCCAAAGTTAAATTGCATACATCTAGTTGAAAGAAAATAAAATCACTATTCACTACTTACATGCAACAGAATATGATTTTTTTCACTAGCTCTAAGCTTACCAGAGGGAGGAGGGGCCATTCTCTGCAGAATGTCTCTGTAACTCAGTGCCACAGCCTGTGTCCTATAACCCTTGGCAACCACCACTTTCTTCACCCTGACTTAATTACAGTGTTCCCTCCATGTTGTAACTGCTCCTCCCGACTGTTTCCTTCCCTTTTGTTCAAGGAGGAGAGATGTAAGAATTTCTATAGACATTCAGATGCAAGTGTTTCTTTTCAAGCTTACCTCATGTTTTCAGAACCTTTCACTCATTTCTTCCCTTTTTGTTTCTTAAATTATCTGCTCCTCATTGCTGCCCATACCACAAGTACCATCTATTGCTACCCACTCAATGGTACCCCACACCTAGGCAATTACTGCTCATTTGGCTCCCCACCAACCCTGTCCTCCCCATCCTTTGTGCCCAGGACACACCAGCTAACTGGCATGAAAAACTGAGTGCCTTAAACCATTGCCTGTATTTATTTTGTTTCAACCTTCTTCTCTATCAGCTGTCTCAGCAGAAAGAGGAACAACACACTCAAGTAAAACACATGATGGAATAAGTCACACAATTCCTTTACTCTTGCCATCAGAGATTAGGGATTAACCCCTTAACATCTACATCCACCCCCAATGAAAAGGCAATTTCACCTCAAAAGCATTCACTCTTTCATCTCCTCTTTCCTTCATAAGGGATACACCACATCAAAATCTGAAAACTCGGAAAGCTAACAGTATCATCCCTCTAGGCTAGGATTCCTCCAACACCTGGCGGCACTGCTCCGGCTGAAGCCTAACTTGGATCTTCTCTGCCTTGGAGTTGTGAAAGAACATGCACAAAAGATTACATTATAAATATTATGCACAGCTGGTGATAGAAAAAAAATCTTAGGTCTCTATCTAGTTATGATGCACACGACAAAGAGAACCTCAGAAGATGGCTAGTGGGGAATCCAGAAAGAGATAAAAGTAAGGGTTTGTGTTACTCGGCAGATATGTATATTTTAGTGTTTCTGGACACAGAACAGTAACACTGGAAAAGTAAACCACCCTTTCCACATTTTTGGATTTACAGTCTCCTGATGGCCATTCCAGTTATTCACAACTACACACTGGTCTCAACCAGCACTATCACTGATGTGCGGGTCATGTGTGAAGGATGCTCTCCCACCGCCTGCTGCCACAAGAGGGAGCACAAATCAGCTGTAGGCGTACTGGTACCCAACTAGCCCGCACCAGTTAAACCATTCTGGAAAGCAAATGTGATTACAGGGAATTACATAAAGGGGTTAATTTTGTTTCATTTTACATTTCAATGTGTAGAAATATGCATTACAATGATTAGATGTTGTTAACAATGTTTTTAATTAGTATGTCTTTAAAGGAGTGAGGAACATCTCACCCGTTTTGCAGTCAAAGGCTAAGTATGTGCATTGATCCTGTGAGCCAAGAACAAGGAACGGGAACTCTCCTTTAGAATATCAAACATGGATGGCTTGGGTCAGCTTATTCAGCAGAAATCCTACATGAGATCAATTTAGCCTCAATCAAAATTGCCTTTGGCAGCTCATGGTGACTGCCATTGCTTTCTTCTACTCCATCAGGAAACATCACAGAGATCACTGCCATCTTTCCCTGGATGCAGGTTAAGAACTGTCTCCTAAACATCATGTCTTTTCATTCTAGGAACATACAATAAAGCTATAGCAGAGAAGCACTGTAACACCAAGTGTGCAAGAACACAAAATTCACCAAAACTAGACTTCCATACTAGGCAGACTGCAGAGCAGGTTTTTGTTTGGTGTGCACCTACTCAATTCTACTGTGCCTCTGTTGCTGCCAAGGTAAAGAAAACTGGGTAGCAGACTTTAGAAAAATGCTACATCCTTGGCATGTCCACTAATACAAGGGAGGTCCACATTTCTGCACCAATCCACTGGTCCCTCTTCCTTCAGAGCATCAGAGCACAGTCTTGGCTAAGACAATAGTGCCTTGGATCCACAAATGGATGACCTGGCAGAGGCAGTACTGCTGCGAAGGGATATTTCCACTTCCTCAACATCCGGGTCCTCACAAACAACATGAGGGCAGTCTACACAGATTGGTTTTTAGGCTGGAAATTTAACACTGCATTTATGTATTGAAGCAAGAAGTAGATAGCTGTATCTACACTTCTACAGCGTTGATTGTGCTTTTGCTCTTTCCCCATCCTAAACTCACTCACGATTTTCTCAGTGTATTTTAGAGCTTGATGGGTTTAATCATTCTCTCCCTTTCCGATCCCAAATACATAGCCTAATTTCTCTATTATATCTGCTCTTCTTAATAAATTTGCTCTGCTTCCATCTTTGACATTTAATTTTAGGGATCATTCCCCAGACCACATACAACCTAACCCAGACTATAATGTGTTGCAGAATCATAGAATCCCAGGTTGGAAGGGACCTCAAGGATCATCTTGTCCAACCTTTTCAGGCAAAGCATGACGTAGACTACATGCCCCAGCACCCTGTCCAGCCCAATCTTGAAAGTGTCCAGCACTGGGGAATCCACCATTTCCCTGGGGAGATTATTCCAAAGGCTGATTGTTCTCCTTGGAAAAATTTTCCTCTTGTGTGTCTCTGAAACACTCAAGCCTACTAATTGAAGACTAAAAGATGACTGAGTGGATCCTGTTCTGCTGTCTGGAAGAAGCAATTAGACATCTCTAATCTGTCCTGTACATCCACAGTACTTGGCAAAAGAAGAATTTCAGAACTCCTAACAGCTGGTGTCACTGGTTCCTGCTCAGGAAGGCCTCCAGCTCTTGTGCAACAAGAAAGATAGGCATCTACAAGTGCAACTCTTCCCTTCATCATGCTGTTGCCTTCTCTCAACCTCGCCCCACCTAACCTCTATATAAAGCTACCTCGCTGGCCACCACCACAGGTTCCCCAAGTAGCTTTAAAGTGGCATTAACATAGACTTCACACCATCTTCCCATAGCTCTGCTGCTAAACATAAGCAAGACCTCTATCCCAGTACCTCTGGCAAGGCCATAAGCCCCTGCAATACCAGGGACTGATGCCTGCAGACTCTGAAAGAACAGGCTTGGCTTTTTACCACCAGAGACTTCCTCTCACAGTGGAAGCATAACTTCATAACTCCTAAATATTGCCAATTAATCCCATTTATAAGTTCATTTTTTCCATAAATTCTTGTTCACTTGCTCACAGCTCTTGCAAAAGTAGAATGATTATTTCCAAGCAGCTGTCATTCCTAAATTAGTCAGCTTGGAATAAGTGCTCCCCATCCCCTACTGGGAATAGCAGTGACAACAAAGAGATAACAATGGCTCTAAGCATAGATGCTTTTTGTTGTGTTACAGTTGTTATAACCCAACTGAATCAGGTTACACTGAGAAAAGCCTTTCTTGACTTCTACTAACAGTAAACCCAGCACTGGCAGTAACATTCACAAATCGCTCTACAAGCCGTAGAATTTTAAAAGCCTGTTTCCTGAAGATTTGTGTCCCATACTCCTCACCTCGTTCTGCAGTAACTTCAAGCTTTCTTTGGTCTTTCTGCTCCACAAAAGCACAAAAGGCTTTGGGATTTCTGAGATGCACATGAACATGGTAAACAGGTTCCAAAGTCACTTGAGGAGGAAGAGGTACTGACAAGTGTAACTACATAAAGCTCATTTCCTCTGGAGGTTATGAAAAGCTTCCAAAAATAAAACCAGCCATGAATGTCCAGGTTGGAAGGGCTTGGAGCAATCTGGTCTAGTGGAAGGGTGGCTGGAACTGGATGAGCTTTAAGGTCCCTTCCAACCCAAATCCTTCTAGGATTCACTACTCTGTGATCCCCAAGGCAAAAATTGTGTAGCTATTATAAAACTTCACATACCTAAAACTGGCATCTCAAGCATAACAGTTCCACATAGGCATGGCTGTACAACATTAGGTACAAAAGCACCTAAGTTTTTCCGCAGATGAATGGCACTCAGCCTGCAAGGTTCATCTTGGTCACGTGAGAGATGAAACAAGGGCTGCATCTCTCTGGCAGAAACCTATCAAACCTGCATGGACTAAATTCCTACCAGATTTCTGTTAGGTACAGGCAGGTAACACTTGGGTCTGCACCATGCCTCAGGACTTGAGGGTGCCTTTAGTCACTTAATTGGCTCTGAAGAGAAACAGCACGGTGCAGCTTTGTTCTTTAACCCAGTTTTAGTTCCAGTATTGAGAGAGCAATTACAGAAGTGATAGCAGTAATCCTGGGAACTGGGACAACACATACAAGTCACAGGAGTAGTACCTAGCAGAGCCGACAACACTGCTAAGCTGCTTTGATAGGAGCTTTCGCCTACCGATGAATGGATTCACAGGATACAAAGGACGGACGGATAAAACAAGACAACAGCTGTGTTCCCTTGGAAAAAAAAAAAAAAGAATAGCAGTCTTGAATTACAGTATTTTCAGCTATAATATGAAGGAAAGAAGTAGAAAATAAGAACAATTCGCCACTGCCCTTGAGACTACACCAGTAACTCTCATCTGGGTTAAAGACCAAGCTAAGGTAATTATAAAGTTCCCACTCTATGGAAGAGATAGCAGGTGATGTCAGTTAAAAATCACAAAATGAGAAAAACTAATCAAAATGCTTGAGCTAAAGTTCTTCAAAGCCAGGTTGGATGGGGCTTGGAGCAAGCTGCTCTAGTGGAAGGTGTCCCTGCCTGTGGCAAGGGGTTGGAACTGGATAAGCTTTAAGATCCCTTCCAACATAAACCATTCCATGATTCTGTAAAACAGGCTCTTCATCTGCTTTAGTAAATCACTTCCATATCTGACTATAGAGAAGTTCAAGAAATGATAAAAAAATAACTAATACATATTTGGACCTCATGAAGCCAAGCACAGCAGATTCAGCTTGAGCTCTGTATGCTCAACTTGCCTTCTGAAACTAGCTCTGCAGCACAAGGACTGCTGAAGATATCAATTACACATCCACGCAGAGGAGGAGATGAATCCACCATCCTATGTGACAACTGGACCACATCAGTGAGAAGGAGCTGGGAAACCATCTCTACCATCTCAAAGCAATGAGCATGTGCCCCTCATGGCTTCCTGCTTTTAATAGGGTCAGAAAACCCTGAATGGTTTAAAGCATTTCCAAATGAATGCAAACCTCTCCTTAGGAAGTAATGGTCACCATTTTCTAATCCAGGAGCCTGTTAAACAGTGTTTATTAACATCTTGATACTTGATCAGGAACAGGAGGGGATTTTCTTCTTCTAACTACTGAGAGACTCTTAATAAAAACAGAACAGCACGAAAACTAAACGAGGCTGGAGGACCACTAAAGTGTACTAGATCATTTATGGCACCCCTCAACAGTTCGTATGTACCAGTCTGCAAGGAAATGCAAAACCACTACAGTGCTTCCAAGTGCCAGGTCAGAAATAGGTGCTCATCCTAACACCTGCAAAGAATCCTCCCTTCAGAAAGCTTCTTCAGAAGCAGAGCCACGGGCTATGTATGAACCAATGACACCAAGATTCCTGTATCAAAGGAATAAGCATAAAATGTATGGACAGTCATTCAGATCTGGTCAATAAAGATGTCAGATGCCACAGAGATGACAGCCCCAGCAGCAACACACCTCAGCTACAGGTTTAACCTCACTACTGAAAGTGGTTCCTTCCAGTATTTATCCATTCATTATGTAAAAAGATAAATATGCATTTTTGCTTCTTTTTGGTGATAATCAAACAAGATTTGGGGGGGGGAAATCCCTTGAGAAAAAGAGAAAACACAGCCCATGGCCAAACGATTGCCAAATAGTTTCTGAAAACATGGCAGATAACCCACTGTTCACAATCACTATAAAGCACTTTGAAAACAAAGCTCTAAGGTTCGTCAAGTTAAACTTCATTTAGTTGCAGGTAGTGGTAGTCCTGTAAGGAACAGGGTGTGGGACTCGATGATTCTTAAGGACCCCTTCCAACTTGAGATATTCTATGATGGTAACTTGAAAGTTATCTTGCTGACCATGGACATGCCTATATTTGACATGTGTATTCGCAGCTGCCTGTTTCAGCTTAAGCTAAACTATTTATGTAAGCACTAAGGATGTGCACAAATTCAGCTCACTACACTTCATTTCTTACCTAGCTAGTCTGCCCAGTTGCCAGGTTTTATTTTAGTGCAGTTATTGCTGGAAATTCAAACAAAAATATACTTGAAATACTAAAAAGAGTCTCCAAGATCCAACAGCTGAAGGCAAAATTAGAACAAAAAAAGCCTCACACTGAAAATAAGGCATTGGTTTTATTTGGCCCCTGACTAACCACCACCAAGCTTACAGGAAGACTGGGTAAATTCAGTACCAGCAGACAGTTCTCCAGTTTGTGTTTCTGGTTGCTAAAGAAACCCAACACCATAGTTTGACCACAAGCTGTAGATGCGATGTTTTTAAAATATAGCTGATGCTTTTATACCCTGGATTGATAACCCCCTAGGGGTTGTTTTTTTTTGTTTTTATTAGGAAGTTTTGTCCAGAGCAGTAACTCCCCCAAAACCAACAGTTGTCTGCTCCTGTCTCTGCTCAGAGAAAGAAAACCTCAAGCCTATCTTTAACTAAACTGTAGAATGCTAGAATGGTTTGTGCTGGAAGGGACCTTAAAGCTCATCCAGTTCCAACCCCTGCCCACTCACAGGGACACCTTCCACTGGAGCAGATTGCTCCAAGCCCCTGTGTCCAACCTGGCCTTCAACACTGCCAGG
>JARCZZ010004346.1:30129-55838 GCA_030323915.1 Brotogeris chrysoptera | reverse complement strand
CTTAAACAGGGGAAGTTTAGATTGGATATGAGAAAGAAATTCTTTCCTGTGAGGGTGGTGAGGCACTGGAATGGGTTGCCCAGGGAAGCTGTGAATGCTCCGTTGCTGGCTGTGTTCAAGGCCGGGTTGGACAGAGCCTTGGATAGCATGGTTTAGTGTGAGGTGTCCCTGCCCATGGCAGGGGAGTTGGAAGTGGATGATCTTAAGGTCCTTTCCAACCCTAACTGTTCTATGATTCTATGATAATCATCTCCTGGCTAAAGAAAGGAGTCCCAAACTAATAGCCATGCTCAGGACAAGGCAAGCAAAACTCAGCCGTTATGCCATTGTCTGGCAATGTCTGGACAACCAGCTACTGCACAGCATCTCCATGGTTAGGAGGTTACAGGAAATGGGGCATGAATCTATAGGAAACCAGGCTTCCCTAATTCCCCAATGTTCTGTCATTATGCAAACGTATATACCAAGCACGCACCAGCTCTAAAGATGCATCTTCACAAATAATGTTAGGAAAAAACCTGTTAGCTACATGGTGTTCTGAAACAGAATTACTTATCAAATTAGGAAACATCATTTCTCAGTGCTGTTTTGTTTGTCATTTATATTCATTTTAATTTGTGAGTCCATAATGTCATTTGTAAGACAAGCCCATAATTTCCACCTGTCTATTATAAGCATAACTGCAAAAAACGTAAAAGCTTTATCTCTGAAACTCTTCTGATGGCAAACTAGATTTTAACATGCTGATTATAAGCAAGGCAAGGAAAAAAGGATGTTTGGGGTTTTTTTCTAGAACAGCAATACTTCAACTTTTTCCCTATGTGCTTTAGCATTAAACACATTATTTTATTCCATTCATGGCACACAGTGTTTCACAATAGTCCAGGTAGCATCAAATTAAAAATAACATCTTTTTCTGGTAATCCTCTACTGGAGCACTCCCAAAACTGCTGTGAGTTCAAAAAGTAGCTGTTTTTCTGGAAAGTCTGTTTTCATCATCAGATTGTGGGTTGCCATATTATTTCTGTTTAGAAAGTAATCAGAACCAGGTGCTTTTTCCTGATGTGGTCTGAAATGAATGCTGTCCTTTGAATTCAAAGGTCTGGGGACTCTAACTGGCCACAGTTGATAAAACCATCCAGTGACATCTAGTAAAGCTAACAGGTTTATTTTATTAATGCTCAGACTATCCTGTACGCTCAAGTTATTTATGAAAGTGGTGCATCAATGCATATTGAATATGCATTCCTGACCTTTGCATAGTTAGGAACTGCAAAGTAAGTATGTATTTATTAAACACATAAATATTATGCTTTAAAAGCTGCATTGCCAGCTACTGAGATATAATGAAACACCTAATTATTTATTCTCTTGCAGCAACAGCTTGACTATAGGCACACAAGAAATAAGTTAGCAAATGTTAAAATTACATGAAAGCAAGACTATTCCTATCCTGCCTTCACAGGGGTGAACTGCAAGACTTCAACACATCGGTTTTACGTGAATGTCCTTTCCTGATGGCTGGGTTTTCATCACCTGAAACTTGATTTTGCTTGTAAATGGCTGTTCCCATAACTGATTTGCTCCAGGGTGGCACAGCAGAAAGGAAGCAAGTGAACAGGCAACCCAAGGGATGCTCCAACATCATACCCTAGTAATTGAGCATTACTGAATCTGTCAGAGGCACAACAGCGGAGCCTGTCTTGCTGTGGCCTTCCCTGCCTAGGAAATGTGTGTGTTCATTTCTATGATGGCCCAGACAAATTTAACTTCCAAATGGGTATGCAAACGTTATGTTGTGCCTGAGCAATTGATGCACATGGGAAGTTCAAAGCCAAATATATATTATGTTTGCATTATTTATCAACCACAGTAATACTGAAGAAGTCTTTATTAGAAAGTGTGAGGAGGGTACCTACTGCGACTCTGCGCGTTAGGAAGTTAGCGAGTTAAATCATCTTTACTTGGGAGCCTGTGGCTTGGTTCCCAGCAATCAGAAAGATTACTGCTGTGCCTGCTGTACAGAAAGCATGCCTGCAAAGCCACTTGGAAAAATATTCAAACCATGTAAGGTGCTCAATGTTTAATTCTTAATCTGTATTCAGCCAGCAGGTCCCAAGAGGAAGGAGAATGAAGTTCGTATTTCTCCTGCAAGGCAGAACTGTACTGTATTTCTACAACACATTGATACCAACATCTCACATTTCAGTTTGCACTTCATATGTGTTGGGTTGTTCTCCTTTTTGCTGATGCTCAAATGTCTACATTCTACGGTGACACTAAAGTTGTCACCAACATCTTTTTTAGCAGTTTCACTTGAAGCTGTAATAGAATGAGAAACCTACTTGGACAAACAGCCTTCAGAAAGTGTTAAGCACAGCTGTTAGCAGGCGAAGATCCGTAGCATCAGTATTATCTCTGTGCAATTCCCTTTATTTCTGATTATTTATTAGTCTCAATTAACATCAGTCTGAGATTAAAGTCAAGCTAATTGTAACCATATTTCCCAATTGGTGAGTCATGGATGATTTTTAAGGGATCACAACCATTACAGATGAGACAGACTTTAGAGCTCCTTATGGCCATCTTTCTCCCCAGGGGATCTCTGCAGCCAGGCAAGGCTTAGGTCAGACTGTAGTCCAGCAAAGCCACGAGTACTGCTTTGCCACTTAAGGTCTTCTGCTATTTCTCTGTAGACTCTGCTTCCAACACGTACACTGGCCACTGCCCTGGCTGTGAGGCCCTATATGGGATACCCACTCCCCATAGAGAGGATCCTCTCCCATCTTCCCAAGTACAGAAAGACCACAGAACGGGCTTAAGTTGTTTCCTAGGGAAATGATCCAAGAAGAGAGCTACAAGTATCTCTAAAAAGGCCCTGAAACCATCTAGCTTCTGAAGTGGCACTGGGGGAGCTAAATTAGGCCAGAAGATGAAACCAGATGTGTCTTCTTCTTCAAGCAGATGAGTACTACCTGCTGGAAAGTGTAAATGACTGTTTGGAAAGCACAGTATTTCTGCAAATTAGTATCTGAGGCCATTGTTTGACTTATATCTCTCCGACTTCAGAGAAACAGGACACTGGTCTTTCTAAGATCTCTACCATACTAGCAGTTGGTTTTTCAGCCGTGTATCCTAGCACTGTACGATCTGAAGTATTTACATACACACCAGATAGAACTGATTCTCTGCCAGCTTCCAGCCCCATCCGTAGCTGTCACAGCCCCACTCAGGGTCAGGAACCCTGGCCTGGGTATAGGATAACTCATGTAACAGGCTCTATTAGGAACTACTCACAGTGACTGAGACAAAATTAACCAGAGTGCCTATGGCAACAACCTGCAAAATCCAGTATTGGCATATGTATGGAACTCAGCAGAAGGCAGGTGTTTTAACTCTAACAGAACAGTCCATCACCCAAACCAAACGCTCACTGCGTGTTGGTCTGCATAGAGTTTTGCCAAGCAGAGTTTGGGTATTGCACCAAAAAAATGCTGTATTGCTCACCAGTTTAAGGTTTAGAGGTTTTAGATAACAGTTTATCTATCATCTAGGCTGGCAACAAACTGACTTTGCCACATCCAGAGGACAGGACATTTGAAAAGCAGGAGGAAGCTGAATAAATAAATTCAGCTTTCCAACTGCAAAAGAGGATGGAATGACAGTCATTTTAGATGAAGTAGCCTAAACCAGAATGTTTTTCAGTTTCTGCTGCTGGTGCCTTTATAAACCTGTACAATCCTGGACTCTATCTGGGTGCTTTCAAATACCTTTTTTGCACGAACTCATCTTTACTTGGTTTGTGCCAGGGGGTTTGCTGGGTAACTGGTAAACCCCAAGACACAATCTGTGTCATCCTTAGCCGGACGGTTAGTGAGCCAGGCTGACCCGGGAAGTGGAAGAGGACATTGCCATCTAGCTGCACGTTGAAGAACTGGGATGTAGGAATCGGCACGGATGAAGCAACTTCCAGAGACCACTGTCAGCCGGGTAAGCTGGCTGGCAGCAAACACAGAGAAGGCCCCTGACCACTGCTGGAGGATTGTCCACTCTCCATGCCAACGACTGAAAAACTATGTGTGAGGAAGGGTTAATGCCTATCTTCAGCTACTAAAATCTACCCTGGTTCTCAGGCGCTTAAATGTCTCTCAGCATTTGGCCTACGTGATGTAGAAACATCAATCCCACTGGTTTACTCTGAAGCTATTAAAGAATTAAAGTCAATTATTTCGTTTGTAAAGCTCATTTGTATTATTGTCAATATCACAACAGCCTCGGGTCTTCTCCCCCCTTCCAGTGCTTGCCAGCAGGCTCCAGCTAAGACTTGTCACAGAAGACTTTTACACAACCTGGGATCCCATACAACCAGCCTATAAACAGGCCAAGGCTCCTGAGAACTACTACACTTCTTCTGCGCAGATAACACTGCGTGCAGTCCTGTTTACAGTCACCACTCCCACAGAAACAGAACCCCCAGTATTTGCCAGACCACCCTGAAATAATCACAGAATCTCTTTGCAAACAAGGCTGAAAATGTTTACTTCATCCACTCGAAGTAAGGGTTAAGACATAAATCTGTAATACTGGAAACACTTTAAAAAGAAAAGCACAAGACAAGAAAATACAAGTTCAGATTATATTTACTTCTCACCATACCCTTTATCTGCTTCAGCATCACAGCTAGCTGGAGAGCTGGGACGCAGCCCCTCCTGAGGCCACCCCAGGGCTATCATGCTTTTGGGAGCTCTCAGATCTGCCTGTTGCTGGGAAGCAGATTGAAGGGCACAGGGCTGAGCCCTCCTTCCCCAGCCTGAAATGCCACCTCTCTGTAGGGCTCCCCTGGAGTTAACTGGGCACAGGAACACCCCACAGTAATGTCAGCTTGTGAAGGGGAGGAAATGCCTCTTTTCTCTTTCCTCCTTAGGTCCTTCTATTATACATACATCTACAGTATTCTTTAGTTAAACTTCCAGGCTATAGCTTTAAGCTGACTCTGCTTGCACAGCCTCCTGAAGAAACGGTCCAAAATACAATGCACACCGTAAGAAATAAGCTCCTTGAGCCAACAGCATTCCTTCTGTCCCGAGCTTTGAGACCAAACATGAAATGATGAAACTGGGAAAAGGGGGTTTTAGGAAAGCAAGCTTCTCTTCCCCAGGTACATGGCTCGTTTCCAGAAGTCCTTTTCGAGGGACACTGTCACACTCTACCAAAAACCTTAAGATAACCTTAAGGCTTACCCACAACTTATGCTCCAATTCTGATATTAAGAAATTGCACTGAAGTTATGCCACGAAAAGGAAAAAGTTCCCTGAGGATAAAATCCTAAATTCAAGCTGCCCTGAAAGAACTTATTTATTTACGTTTGATTTCCCATAGAAACTAGTAATTCTCCTTTTTATGCTTACCTGTGTAGGACTTAGTCTTACAAGATTTGGTTAGGTATCATTACGAACTGCTGAGCAGCCAGCGAGGAGCCGCGGCACTGCACTGAGCTGGGCTTGCAGCAGGGATAGGGCAGCACAGTGACTACGATGCTAAAATAGGAGCTACAGCCCCTTTCCTCTCACAAATCTGCCCACAGGCATTTGGATCCTAACTACCAACCTAAGCCACCAGACCCAGAATGTTCTGCCAATCACTTGAAAGTGGCCCAGGTTGTCTTTAAATTACATTAGGTTTTCACATAGAAACCACAGCACGCAGCAGCCCAGGGCAAGTGCTGAATTCCTCACCCTCAGGAGAACAGAGCCTGAACAAGGATGGGGATGTGGGGGCACCTGCTTCTCGTGCCTGGGCTTCTCTTTGCAGAGCCTTCAGAAAATGCATTCGAAACCCACCCTGGGCAGAACTAAAGGCATTCAGTAAACACCTGGGAACACATGGCCGCATACACTGCTGCACTGCAAATGTGATGGAAAATAGCAGAAGAATTCCTATTTCAAAGGTCAAAAATTGACCCAAAGTATTTACACAGTTCAACAGTGTCATGCTGGTATTTGGGGATTTCTACTTGCTCTGACTGTTATCCTATTTCCAACATCAAAAGCTTACACATATGGGTAGAAAAAACCTTTCACCAAAAAAAAGAAACCCAAACAAAAAACCCCCCAAACCCCAAACCAGCAAAACAGTGATTCCCCTTTCCGTATGCAAAACCAGGAAAAACACCGCTTTTTGAAAGCGCTTACTCTAGTGCCCTCTATTGCTGAATCCCCAAACCAGCCAGCATAAAGTCAGCTCGCAAGTCAGCTCTTTCGTTAGTTTGTCCTTTAGAAGAAACCTGACCAAAAAGTAAGAACTGGAAAGAAAAGCATGGTTTAAGTCTGCTGCCTGTGCTGCCGAGGAGCTGTGAGCTCCAGACCAGATCTGAGTTAAGAAACTCCTTCTTCTCGCTGGAACTAATAGCGGACTTTCAGTTCACGGAGGAGATGGATTACAGGAAAACAGTCCAGAGAGCTCAGAATACCCGATTTACCTACTTTACCTGGCACGATACTGGGAGGTTATTCTGAGTTGCTGCTGAAGGATCAGTGATTGTTCTATTAGGAGATAAAACCAGCAATCACATCCTAGCCGGCCTTTTATCTGACAGATCACGTGAAATCTGAAAACTTCAACTTTCTGCCAGCCAAAACCTGCAGACCGTTATGTCTGAATGTGAGATGAGAAAAACGTTGAGTCAAACTCATCAAATTAAATGAAGCTTAACACAAAAATAGTTGCGCTTGTGCAGATCATCTCTAACACTGAGCACAGCTCGATTCTGAGCACGCTTTTGCATGCTGAATCCAAGCTCTGTCTGTGTTTACGTATCAGGCTCTAATGTTACATTATCTCTTTAAAAGGGGTAATTCCACACTACCAATTTATTAATGTTCCTTTTCATAAATGACCAACCCACAGCTTTTACTTCAGATGCTATAGGTCATCACTCCCACTCTTGATAGTGGACCTTGAAGCAGATGTACTGGAGAGGTGCTTAGCTTAATGCACAGAGTTGGTCACCCTCTTTTCTTCCTCTTACCTTCCTACAAGCTGCCAGGGCAGCAAAGGGATGCAGTGGAGAGAAACAGTGTCCTCCAACTGCTGTTGCTTGATATCGGCAAAAGAAACAAGAAATATGGGTGCAGAGAAACAGGAAATAAAACTAAATCTTCCGAAGTACTTCAGAAGAACAAGTCCACAATAGGCATGGGATGTACTAGCAATTCCTGGTGATACGGACATCTTTCCTGTTACACACGTTCACTTCAGTAATCCTCGTCCAAGCAGTGATTGGGCGCATGAGATGAAGTTCAGTCTTTCTTACATTTATCACAGGCTTATAAATATCTGTGGGTACAAATCAGGATTTTCCTTTGGAACGGAAGCAGAGAAGGCAGAGATTTGTCTCATTTAAAACTGGTAGAGCCAAGGAAAAAGGAATCTAGTAAGATGCCACATTTGTCTCAGCTAATTATCTGAGAAATTAAATAAAACAACACATGATGCAATTTGCAAAAGCCACATGACCGGCAAGAGCTGTGAACAATAACCACTATAGAGAAAAATATACCATGGATTCTCTGGACACTGAGAGAAAGCATCTTTAACAGTACTGCACCTGAAAATAACCCATAATAACAGATGGATTGGGTTAGACCAAAGATCTGCCTGGGCCAGCAGCCTGTCTCGGGAAGAACCTACCAGCAGATGCTTTGGAAAGATGTATGAGGAAAAAAGTGAGTATTGAGTGATATTTCCCCCTTATGCCTTTCTACTGTCTGGCAATCTGCAACTTACAAGAAATAAATGAGCCAGAGTCTGGATCTGCACCATTTCATTTAATATCTCTTGATGGCTCTTTCCTCCCTCAATTTATCTAATCTCTTCTTGAATACATTTATACTCCTAGCCTCATAAACATTCTGTATCAGTTCGTTCCACAACTAAATTACGCGCATGCGTATGTATGTGAAATAGCAGCTTGCTCTAAGCCCCTTGTTTGGCCATTTCATTGCATGGCCCTGACTTTTATACTATGAGAAATGGTAACTACGCTGTTTTCAATTCTTCACACTGCTCCTGTTGGTGCCAAAGCATGTTCTCTTGCACCTGTGTCCTACCAAGCAGAAAGGCCCTGGTCTGCAGGAGTTTGCTGATCTCTTTGATAACCCAAAGCCTCCTCTTGTACCTTCAAATACTACAATATCTGTTTTAAGAGGGTGGGGTGACCAAACTGCTTCATATGACATGTGGGCACAGCAGGGTTTTCTGGGTTTTTACTTTATTTCTTTCCTAATACGTCCATACATTCAGCTCCCTGTTAGCTTGAACATTGAGAAGAGTCTCTTCAAAGAACCATCCGCATGATTAATTCTGCTTTCAAAGTGATAAAAGAAGAAGCCACTGTTCCATATGCGCCATCAGCGTTTTAGCCATATAGTTCATATTTATCAACACTGAATTTTGTTTCAGTGCCCAGTCACCCAGTATGATGTGTTTTTTTCTACAGCCTTCTACAATTACCCTTAAACTACCCTGATGACCTGTTAACACTGATACCCTGCACCCATCTTCCTTTTAATGTTGTTAATAAATGCTTTTTTACTGCAGATGCTGGCACAGCTTCCTCTAGAACTAGGTACGTGCACTTTTACCATGCAAGAAAAATTAAGTGTGTATATAGACTCAAAATGAAAAGAGATAGGGAAAACACATACAGAGGTGTTTTTGAAAAGGAGACTAGAAACTAACCCGTGCTTTCACAACGAAGTATCCTTAAAAGGCACGCTTCCATTAATAATCTATGAACACTGGACACAGGCTACTAAATGATGATTAAGAATGTTTAAATCAAATGGGCTGAAATGTTCAAAGTAAATGAACAAATATGAACTGAAAGATCTGCAATCAGTCCTAATGTAGGCAGAAATCCTGTATGTATGGTCTGATGGCAAAAGGCCATCATCCTCTACCTGCTTCCAATCTGCTGAAGTATCCCCACCCATCTCCAGCACTATATAACTCATAGCCATGAACTAGATGTCCAGGAAATAAACAGATACAGCAGCCCGAACGAGTTGGATCAGATGTCTTGGTTACCCACGCCAGCAGGTCCCTGTAAAACATGACTTGGGCTGCTCCAGAACAGCACTCTTCCGTTCTGCAGTCATAAGCTCACCTTGTCTGCTACCACGTTAGGTCTAAATATAACTGATGTACATCCAGTACAAGTACAATACAAGTGTACAGCCAGCTGGCTGCCACTGAGGCAGTGTCCTGCTCCCTCTCCCAAACACAGCTAATCAATCATTCAAATGATATTCCCTTGGAGACAACCACCTTGCCCACCCATGTGAGCTTGAATGCTCCAGAGCTACAGCTCTCAAAGGCCCCTCCGCTCCATTTATCATCCTTGGTGGGCCAAAACTCTCTCCATTATTCCCAGAGACGGATGCTGTCCTTCTGATTACCCCTCTGCAAGCTCTGCAAGCCCCCGCTTGGCCTGACATATCCACCACACCAACAGAGCACTGCTTCTATGCTGATCCTCAGAAGAGCCCAGGGTCCTCAGTGAACTCTGAGGATGGCCAGGTGAACTTCTTCTTACTAAAACCACAGGAGACCTATAGGCGCTCACTGGACAGCTGCAGGTATCCATGCAAGAGACATGGACCCGACTATAGAGGTGTGACATGCCACCGGCCTAAGGCAGCAGGGGAAGCAGTAACTTTCACCACGTGGGTTTTGACAGGAACACAGACATACAAGTGACATTTTCTGTTCATCCATTTCTGAGCTATGTCATCTCACAAGTGCTACGTATGCTTCCTCTCATACCCAAAACTAAACCAATTAAAGAGGTCGTGTCATGTAAGGACACAGGTGTTTACAGCCATCGTATGTCAGCTGGCCAAATGTGAAAACTAGACATGAATTACAAATTATTTAAACTAAGCCATACTAAATTGACCCATCGCGCTAAAATGACATTGCCCTTCCCATATGTGTTATGGATTTGTCATCTGGACATATTTTGGAGACAGAGAGTTCAAAGGCTGACTTTTCTCTTTGTCTGATCACTTAAACCTTTATATGTGGATTGTTTTAGGAGAAAAGTTAAAGGATAGCACCTTAACTCTGTAGAGGTCTCCATTTATTTTGCATAACATATACTCTGATGTAAACATGATTTTATAGCAGATGCTTGACAATTCTGACCAAAAATCCTCCAAAATCAATAAAAATACTCCGCTACTTCAATATTAGAGATGGACTGAAGTGGTAGCACACTAGTTCAGAAAAGTCACCAAAAAACCCAACCGACAGCAAAGGGTGAAAACCACCTTCAGGCTGTGTGCAATACAGTTAGTTCAAGATTTTGTCAATAAATCCTCACTTTCTGCCCCTTGAAAAGCCCTTCAATGGACCTAGCAGGACAGTAGCTCAAACTGATGAGAGCCCTCCCCAGCCAAGAACTGAGAACAAAGCTCTGCAAGAGGCGGTTGGATTTGGCAAGAAACAGGACTACACAAAATCTGCCACTGGGCAGTTTTGTCCAAGTGAAAAAAATGACAGCAAGCACCGCGCTTTTCATGTTTGCCACAGGATATTATGGGATGTTTTTCTGAACAGGTCTAAAATCTGTTTTTCTCCTCTACGAGCATTAAAAATGTCATAAAGGTTTAAATCAGCGCAGGTTGTGAGATCATCTCTGCCAGGGGTGAGCATTTGTTGTTTCAGGAGCTGCAAAGAAACAATTACAGCTGTGGGATCTGAGCCACAAAATTATCCCAAACTAATGCCTAATTGTTAAAAATCAGCTTAAACCCTGAAGCAAGAAGACTTATGTCTCTCTCAAAGCTTCTCTTGTAGCATCAATTGTCATAATATTGAATATTGTATTCTTCCAGACCCTCTTTAAATCTTGTTACATTCCTGACCTCAGCAGCATCCTCTGGTAATGAGCTCTACAATTTAATTACACACTGAATAAAAAATAAAAACCCCGTATTCCCTTTATCCGCTTTACATTTGTCACCCTTCACCTTATTCCTCTGCTATAAGACAGAGAAAATGGGAGCTACTTGTCCCTTTTTATTCTTTTGATCACTGCTTTCCATGGTCTTAGCACGGCCCTCTATGGTATTTTTTCCTAATATCTTTGTGTTTCAATACCCCTCCCTGTACGTATGTACTTCATCATGACAAAACTTCTGGTCATATGATGTGTCAGCACTAATTCTATGAGGATGTTGCAGGAAATAATCCAAACACATTGCAAAGAAATGAAGGCTCCAGAGCCCTAAATGCTACATCCCTCCGTTTAAGCCTCTTACAAGATGTTATGTACCCTTGATGGAACCACATGCACTTAAAACATTGTCAGCTACATTTCGGATATTCTGAACCATGTCTACGATATTTTTTTAGTCATTCAGTAAGTAATTTAACCAAAGCAGCTTTCGAAGAGCATCCTCAAATCTTCTTCCTTCTTTTAGAGCTTAGAAAGGAGCGTGGTATCTGTAGGCAATATTCTGTGGCCAGCAATCCCAAAGCAGTCATCCAAGGACAGGTTGGAAAACTAAGGTTTTGTATGAACAGCAACCTAATTATACTTTCGTAGCTCTTTCTAAAATTGCTTCAAATGCCACTTCCTGAAGGCGGTGACCTACAACAGTACTGAATTCACTGTCACACTTAAAAACTAATTTTGTGCTTGGGCAGGTTTGGTTTCTGGGCCAGGCAGAGAGGACATGGCATCCTGAGACACAGTGACAGAAGCACAAGGAAAGGAACAAGTCTGAGGGTCCTATGCAGAGGCACAGTGCCCGTCTCCTGCTTCAAATGCTGTATGATATCACACAATCTATGACAAAGCATATTAGAGAATGTAATCTCTGCTCTTCCTAACACATCCAGATCACGGAAGTTTCTCTCTTGTTATTGTTCAAACATTAATTTATCTGTTGCAGCATAAGTGGATGAAAACTATCAGCAAGTATTATGGAAAGCTTTAATTATCAGCTGGGTTATTCATCTGTGGAACAAGCGTAGTGATGCAGAACTGTTCTGCTGGCTCATCCTGGCTGACCCAACCAAAAAGATTCTGTTAGTGCCAATACTGGAGCAAAGCCCGGCAGAAAGACAAAGGCAGAAATAAAGCTGAAAACTCAAGCATGCCGGGGACAAGGGTAAATCTCTTTGTGTACCAAGGCAGCTAGATGCTCAGTACTGATCAGACCAGGCACATGTATTGGAGAACTCTCTCAGAAGAGCAGCAGGACAATTTGGTTAAAACATGCTACCAAAACATGGTGTTTCAGAGTTAAGGCAGCATGTGAGTGATCTGGTAATTCCTCAAGATCCTGAGGAAAAATCTGGCCACTCAAGAAAAAGGCAGAATGTTCCCAGCCCTCTGTGTAGCTAAGGTTTCATGCTACTTGTTGTCTTTGTAAAGACATCACTGCAAACAGGAGCTGTATCCCCTACCCGTGAGAGGAGCATCAGGGCTTCAACTTCCAGTTTATTACAGATGTAGTCGATGAGATTGGCTTCTGTAAAGTTATGAGAAGTCTGAGTTGAATTTTCACGCTGGGATTTTTTTCTGCTTGGATGTATCCTTCTGCTCAAATGTCACATTCCCACCAAACACACGATTTTGTCGTAATTGTCTCATTGCATGGGTAAAAAAGAACATTTAAGGCACTTCTGATGCTATTTAGTTCAAAAGAGATGCATATATATACACACATTAAAATGATGGCAGAGAGCCAAATCTTATTCAAACCGCTAGGTATAGAGGGAGATGGGGAGAAAAAACCCACAAAAA
Source organism: Brotogeris chrysoptera (assembly GCA_030323915.1). Classification (NCBI taxonomy): domain Eukaryota; kingdom Metazoa; phylum Chordata; class Aves; order Psittaciformes; family Psittacidae; genus Brotogeris; species Brotogeris chrysoptera. Next base: position 43,021 of record JARCZZ010004346.1, on the reverse strand, counting down.
GTATTATTTTAAAGCACTTGAAGTTGACATTGCTTCTTCTTACAAGTCACGGATGCAAATGTTCATTCGTGGTACTGAGGGAAGAGATAACTGGCATATAAACACTTTCACATGCAACTCAGCTAGCAATTAAAGCTCTAAATAGCATTTATTGATGTTTTTTAGACTCTTATGCTATTGCAGTAAGAAAAAAGAATGAGGAATGATCTGATGGAAACTCATGATGATTTGGTGTATTGGGAAGACTTGAGATTACCAATATGCAAACAGAGGTTTATTGAAGCTTTAGGTTTAGTCAGGGAAAGTTTTGCCACAGACTTCAGTGAGCCGGGATTTCCCTCTGGATATTTGAATTCTGTGGACTCCTTCACATGGGAAAAAGTCACATGTCATTTAGACATGTGGACCAACAGTGTTTCTGTGACAGACTTCAGATGATACATAAAACTTGTCCTTCCCTTCTTAGGGCCACAACTCTGTTATTTGAAGCATAGCACTAAAATGCTCAACTGCAGAACTGCCCCAAATCCCATCCCATACAAACAGAAATTTGGTATTAATGTTGTAATACTTGCAGAATTGACAAGTTCACCATTTTGGTCAAAAGAGTCTTCATCAAAATAAAACCGATCCTGTACCATTAGTCCTTTAAGAAGAACAGAAAGAACTCAGCTTGCTAAGCTATGGCAGTGCATGTTCCTTCAAACTCCTGAGAATATGCCTGAGCCCCAGCTTTAATAGACCACCCTAGAGGGAAAAAGCAGCCTTTGGGCTTTAAGGGTGTTTATGAGCATGCTAATCTGAGAGATGCAAACACTTCTCTGCCAGGACTGGGCAAGGATCAGAGCACTAAGCTGTCATTAGGAGCAATGCCTTTTACTAACTGGTGATCTGCGTTGCATTTCAGCTGGTAAGATGGAGGTGAAGGAACAGCGCATCACTGCTGAACACAAGCCCTCTCTAGTCGCTCATCGCTTTGTGTGAACACTGGTACAATGAGTTAAGGTCTTCAGTCAGTTTGATCTTCACACAGCCTTCTAGATCAATTAACAGGTTAGGGCAAGACCAAATAATTCTCTGGCAGGTAGTCAAGCCATATTAGAGCTCCTATATACACACACCTAAGGGAGAAACAAGGTCTACAAAAACAAGACACCAAATATCTCTGACATTAATAAGAATGAATTATATGGCTGCGAGAGGATTCTTCATCTGAACAAGCCTAATGAGCCTTCCATTGCATTTTCAGAATATTTTCAGAGTTTTGCCTAATGAGCCTCAGAGAATGGAAAAATGCAAACAGTGCTGGCTTGGAAAATTAACCAGCCGAAAGGGAATACATTATCTTTCTCTTTGAATTTCTTTTCAGCAGGAAAACCATAAACTTAAGAAACACGGCAGCGGGCTTACCAGCAGACTTCCAGAGAAGTTTGACTGTCCTCCTCCTCCTTGAACTGCTCAGTGATTTAGGAAACCAGTAAAAAAACCGTGCTATCCTCCTGATGGTTTTGCTCAAGTCATTCCTTACTGCCATAGCTGAAAGGGCTCCACAGCTACACCAGGAACAACAGGCTCATGTATCCAGGCAGAGGGAGGAAAGCCCATGAATACCCACACAGAGTGCGCTCGCTCTGAGCTCAGCGTCAGCCAGCACGTCTCGGGAGCACCTGTTAGTCCTAAATCCCCTCCCTCTTCGTCACTCCACTCAGAGCCCTCCAGACCTCCCTCTTTATTACAAGAAGCAGCTATATTAATAGATGCTCTGGCTAAAGAAAGACCACTGCTTCAGACTCTTAACCTGGTACTGTGTTCCCAATGATGTTAAAACAAGACATGTTTTCCACTGAAAGGTTGAGAGGCTCATTTGTTCATCTTTAGCTACCCCTTCTAGGCTGGAAACAAATCCCAAAACTGATACAGACAAGTTCCCTTTCAAAAGCCCTTGGTCTAAGCCAATCGATTTCTATCTATAGAGAGTATTTTCAAAGACACTTATGAGCCTTCTATTGTACTGCTAAGTGTACTGCTACGTGCGTCTTCATAGGAAGGTTCTTAGCAGTATATTTTATAGAGGTTTCCTCAGATAAACAGGATGTTAATGCAACTTTACTCTTCATGGATTTTAAGGCAAACATAAAAGTCAAATTATTCGCTGGCACAGTTTATTGAGCATCTATCAACATATCACTATCCCAGTAAATTAAGAGCATCTCAGTACTTAAGACTATACATGCTTCAAGCACAATACATTAATTTGTAGATCCAGAGATGCTATGAATTAATATATGCCCCCTGCAACACTTGTCACAAATTCTAGCATACACTTCCGAACAGCAACTCTATTGACTCATTTGCTAAGCTTAGTATGATTTCCTCAACTACGCCACAAGTTTCTTGTCAGCTTCTCATGTTTGATTTTTTTTTTCAGTAGAAACCACTGAAAATCAAGACTAATGTCATTACAAAACAAAGATCCTTCTATATCAACTTTTAAACTACAGAAAGTAAGGGCTTTGTTACACCAGCTATGTTCACAGCGCACAGTTAATCGCTCTTCCAGAATTCACAATGTATTTTTCTTCACTAAAACATGTGAAATATTTAACCCCATTTTATAACCCTGACATTTTTAGCATACTGCTGCTTCTCAGGACACAGCGAGACAGATTGCGTTCCCTCTGGTCACTACGTCTCTGTATACAAATAAACATTTCCATTTATACTCTATCTGTCACAATTCTTCAGCCAGTGTCAATGAAAGAGCAGGAGGCAGGACTCAGGACACCAGGCTTGTCTCTTGGTTGAGCCCACCCTGTCGTACCAGGGGGAATTTAGTAGCAAAGTGACAGTTTTAGCAGAAGAAGCAGGTCTGCCACCCAATTCAGCACAGGCAAGAAGCAGGGATAAAGGCCCAACAGCTTCCTTGCGTCTTTCAGGAAGCAGCACGGGTTTGAACGCTGAAGAGCACCTGCCAAATACCACATCAAACAATGACCTTTTTTTTTCCTGAGATTTGTACATAGAAACTTTTAGCACAAATCAAAGTGGTATAAAAAAAAAAAAAATCCCCAAACTATTTCAGAGTGAATATTTGTTATGACAATTAGTGCTACAACGTGGTAAAGAATCCATGCAGGTAACGTATGATCGTAAGTAGGATATAAACAGCACAAAAGTGTTTTCTTCAGGTAACAGGCAACGTCGACGCAGCATTTTTGTGATACTGGTGTTTTATGAGGCTCAAAAATAGTCAGTAAAACACATCAGAATGTAACAACAGAAAGGGGTAATTTGCTGATGAGAATAACAAATCTGTGGAGGTTTACACCTTACGGTGTTTGGTGCCTCACTGGAGCACAAAATAGACGAGAGCATAAAATGCTGCATACTACTTTAAGGCAAACAGAACTCATTCTATAAATAAAAAAGGCAGTTGGATGAATCTGACAATTATGCTATCAGCAAACCAGCTAATACAGATGAGAACATGGACCTAAATTCAAGCTGAACTGAACAGCAGTGGTAGCCTTGCAATAATTTCATGACTTTTCCATCACCTCACATTTCTAGGCACTAGTTAACCCAAAATGTAGAGCTAATGGACGACAGCCTGTCCCCCACAGCTCACAGATGAAGGGCCTGCGATGATGATGAGGGCTCCTCTCAACCTGAACTGTGAACTGTAGAATACAAGCTACTGTGCTCTGCACAGCAATGAACTGCTGTCAGCCTGCATCAGCTGCATCAGCTGGGCTAAGGAGAGCTCACACAGCCCCTCATGACACAACTCTGCTTACATTACACTGAAGCATTACTAAAGTTAAGCATTCACTGCATTAAAAAAGGTATTAGGCAGGGCTACATGTGTACCTTTCAATCTACTCTGACAAAGGGACACCTCACTGAGATGCTTTCCAAGGAGGACAGAAGGACCTGAAATGTGAGCAGAGTCACACTCTTGATCCCTGCCTCCCTTTAAGGAAAAAAGCCATGTAAGGGTATTTCTTGCGGCAGATTTCAACCCCCAGGTCACACTCTGCTCATCTAAGCAGCGTGCTGGAGGAAGGGAGGGAATGATTGCTGTCCGTGCGGCCATCCCACCTGCCTGGAAAGGGAGGTGAGCAGCTGTCCCCCCGTTCCGCTATGTGGGCAGCCTCTGACCCACTGCAACAGTGCAGAGGTCAGATCTCAGCAGGGCTCCGTGAAGGGCAGAAACGCCACACGCAGACTCCACGCGCGTGGTACCCATCCCAGGTCCTCTGCACTCACAGATGTGTGGCAAGTCACCACCTCGGCAGGAGAGCCGGGCACGCAACACTGCTCTCAGCATCTGCCCCGCACCCCGCTTTCCACAAGGATACCTGCGCACACCAGTTGGAAAGCAAAGGGGTGCTCATGAAACATCCAGCGGCTTAGACACGTCAGCGTCTACCCCAACCTACAGGGCCAGCCCCACTAGCTCTGCACAGAGATACACTATGGCCCAGTGGCTGCCTCACTGCAGCCCTCCTGTGCCCAACCACTGGAGCTGAGAAATTAGAAACAAGCAAAAACCCCTCGCTCTTACATAAAATACCCTTAAACGATGAACTGCAAACAACCAGCGGTGTCTGACTGGGAATGTTCTCTTGCATGTGCTGAGTTTATATAGTTTTAAGGTAAATTCTTTGCCGATGAGCATTTGTTAGAGCAATGCTGCAGTGCTGAGATAACGTAAAAGTGAAGTCTAACAGTGAGGAGGATCACAGAAGGTGGCACCCGATGGGGGGCAGATACAGAACTTTCTCTGCCCTGGGGCTGAAGAGTATTTTTCTTCATTGAGGAGTTACTGCCATTTGCACTCCTCACGGCTCCTGGGTAGCAGATGACTGGGGATGAGCAAAGGATTTCATTTGCTTTGACTTAACTGGAACTTCTCCATTCAGTCTGGTTTCAGGAACAAAGATACACACACACCAATTCACAGTGGAAACTGTGTAGGAAAAGCTACATGTATTAAGGAATATGTTTGCCTGCATTAGCAAATGTCCCTATTAACTGGACTCAAAATGAGTTCTTGCTTTCTTAGACAATAATGTACTTGGAAAATGAGGTGGTGTCTTTCCAACCTGTCACGGTTTGGGTATGCGACACTATGCTATATACCACACCAACAGGCAGAGTTCAGTGTGGAGAGGTATTCACAAGCCAGTCTGCACAAGGATATTTTCCACATTGATGGAGTTTGAGCTTCCAGAGAACAAGGAAGAGACTTCCAGACCTCCATGGACCGCTTTCCTTCACTTTTTGCCTGACAGAGATCTGAAATGAACTGAGATTTCAGCAATCCAGAACTGGTTTATGCAGAGAAACGCCATAACCATGCGCTGGACAGAACTGAATGTGTGAAATATATTTATCTAGAAATTACAAGCAAAATCTGTGCCCTTCCTTCAACCCTGTTCAGCCTTTTGTCAGAGTAAATTGTATCCAAGCAGCAAGAGAGGGGTTGGGCTCCAGCATCACTGCATGTGCATGACACTGTCAAGACACAGCATCACAGAATTCAAACTGAAACGTAATTGGTAACATCATGCGTGACAAAGCCATGCAGTTGCTAGGGAGCTTAACAAGAGTGCAATACAACTACTAAAAGTAAAGAAACAAAAAACTGCTGCATTTCAGCTTAGTTCAGCAAAACTAGCATAATACTTTTGATTTCCAGCTCAGCTGTTCATCCCTCCCTAATCCAAATAAGAAGCTATATTGGTGAGGTTCCTAAAAAAACCTTTGATTCTCAGCAGCTGCACATACACAAAAAGAAGGGATTAAAAATTAACCAGTGATTGGTGATCTGCAGCTTCCAAAACCTTCCCCCGGTTTGAGAGATGGAAATTGAAGAACTGCAGTAACCAATCTGATGTAAAACACATTTGTTATCAGGTTTCATGATCTACTGCAGAAGGTTAAAATAGAATGGACAGACACCTTTTTAGCTGTGACATCAACAGTACTTCATGTGTTCAATCCTCTGTTATCAAGGCTCCCAATAATTTATAGCCAATATGTAATAAATGTGATATGAAAGTAAAGAAAACTGACAAGAGGAGAGGAAGAATGTTGAAAGCCTTACACCATGTGCAATGGATGACAGCTATGCTAACAGGCAAAAATACCATAAAAAGATGATGCAACCCAAACCTTGCTGCACATCAAACTAAACCAGATCTGTACCACTAGAAATTGCCATCCAGCATTGCTTTCTGCAAAAAATGCTTCTAGTTCAGACACATTCCTATGGTTAGAATGACTTTTTAGGTAAAACAGCAAGAAATTTGGATGAAACTCATCCAAAATGGAGAAGCAAACGAGCATTAAACGAGTTTGAGCAGCGTCAACCCCTTTTCATGGGTCTACGGAAGTGTCACTGTACAAGTAGGTAGCTGGCTCCATCTAATTCAATGCAGATGTCTGCAGCTGAGCTGGTTGTCATGGCTCCCTTCACAGTCAGTAGAGAAAGACCAGTGCCTCTTGGGCATATTTAGTCTCATCCTGGAGTGAAGTGCAAAATCTACAAGACGAACTGTGACTTGCAAAGTTTCTGGAGAAGACGGGATGCCACCGCACAAAGCGGACCAGAGGCTGGGAGAGTACTTCCTCAGCACCCACTCGGAGCAGCAGCAGGGACAAGCAGCGGTGTCCTGACCCTTCTATGACACACTGAGCACATCTTAAGTGGAAACCCCAAAGGTTTTTTGGCATGCCATCTCTGTCAGGCACAGAAGACAGAACCCAGAATGGCTGAACCCAGAGCAGACAACCAACAACCGCAGGTCTCATTTCAGAGCTCACACAGAAGCACTCTCCAAACACAGTGGGATTTTGGTTCATTTTCTTCAGGCCTTAAGTGCTGCTTATTCAAAGTAAAATATGTAACACAAATTCAGCCTATCGATCACGTCCCAGTGTCCCCTGAGATGAATGGCTTACTTCTGCTACAGTCTCTCTGCTGGGGAATACATTAATTTCTCCCCTTAACAAGTAAGGAGTAGGGAAGTTTCTTCTGAGCAATAGCTCCAATGAAACACATCCTGGATTTTGAGGGAGAAAAACACAGTGCCCAAGCACATTTGTTCACATCGGGTTAGTTCTTATTTCACTCCACAATATATGAGACTATCCTTAAATATCCTCATACATTGTTACGTGCAGAAGAATATATCTTTGTGTATTTCAGCAGTATTTCTGCTTGATTCTGTTCAGTATTGCCCGTTGTGCTGTACAGTTGTTCCCTGTTTCATTTTGTAAAATTGGTTGTCATTTGTTTCATGTTCGTTTCCAGGTCCTGGAAACGTGCAGAGGCAGGACAGGACGGGCACAGAACTACGGTGGAAGTGAGTGTGTGAGAAAGGGCATTGCTGTGCTTGTTCAGCTGAGCGTTGGGAAGGCAGCGCACTACTTCCAGGAGACTGCTGCCAGTACAATCTGATGCACATTGTCATTTCTAATGTAGCTTGGTTATAGGCTTACTGTATGTTTGCATATAGGCTTGGGCATAAAAATTAAAGTTGAATATAACTTCAAAAGCTAAATACAGACAATAGTAATGCAATGTGAAAATCACAGGTTTGTATTCATTTTAGCTTTGTAATAGATGTTACACTATTAGCAGCAAACTCAGCAAAATGAATGGACAGCCTTTAGGAAAACCACTTTTGTACATACACAGCTACCCTTTAGAGCATGGGGAAAATAAAACTCAAGGCTGAAACTGGAGAGAAGATACTGAGTTGCCTCATAACATGGTTTGACACATACGATTTGACTCAGTGGATGACAGACCAACTTGCCTGTGGGCTTTGGGTCACTTTGTGCCAAAATGAGTAGACTTCTCAGTGGGAGCTTGCATGGAACTATCACTAAGGGAGATCTGATCACAGCAGAAAAGCAAACCTATTTGTTAAACACAGCTGAACCAGTAAGGTTATTCCATCTAATGAGGTCTTAGAACAAAAGTATTCTGATTATTTTTCAGGGTACGAGAAAGCTTTGAGCATCTTTTCTTTAGGTCTCTGCAAGTAGCATGAATGATTACATGCTGTTTGCACTTGAGATTAGCAAGAGGTTTTATCTCTTAGAACAGTATATGTTTCTTACTTCAGCCATGGCAGCTATTAGATAAAAGGTAAATATTTAGCACTGCATATATTAATTTGTATGTATATATGTATATATGCATGTATATCTATTTAGAAGATTTATACTGAAGTATAAATGAAAAATGCACAAAGAGATACAGCAGGGCTTAACTTTCATTGTAGCTCTTCATACTTCCTTCCAAGCTTCTACACTCCCTGTCAGACTGTTGTACCCAAACTACTCCATGTGATGTGCTCTTCCTTTACTGAGCAAATCAGAACGGCATTTGTCAGTATTCAGTACCGTGTGGAGAAAACAGACATGTCTAGCAGCTCATAAAGCCTCAAGGCCAAAAAAAGCATCACTATTTAGTTTCTGTTGTGTGCAGTGCTGACCTGCTTTTAACTATCTAGATAAAGAAATCCAGGCTGGAGGTTTCTGGTCAACACTACTTAGCAACAGAAGGAAGAGATAACTATGGTCCCTGGGCAAGAGCTGAGCTGTAATGCTGGATTAGCCAGAGACCTCCCAGTTGACCTTGAAGAAGTCACTTCACCTCCTGGTGCTTTCATCTCTCTCTGTTTTCACTCATAGCACTTCAGAGCAGGGACTGCTTCTTCCTATGCAAGCATACTGTCTACTAAGCACTTAGTGTGGCCAACAACTCTTCGCGCTTACAGCAAATGCAAAGAAACCCCAAAAAACCAAAAACCTGAAAAAACCTTCAGCAATGACCCATGTTAGCAACTTATAAAAAAATACATTATCCAGTAAACCTTCAGATTTACCTTTTCCCCCAGTGTGTTAAAAGTACAGACACTAGCAATATATAAATAGTTCGTGGATGCAATGTCCTTTACAAGGCATCTGTAGCGATACTTGCACAATGCCCCAAACTCCCAGCCAAGCAGTGCTAACCATCTGTTGAACCTTGAGCATGGTAGAACTGTATAAAACAGGCACCAAGCAAGCCCTCCAAAGCTCTCATGTAGCAAGGCCAAGTTTCTCCTTGGTTCCCCCAGGCTTTCTCGGCAGGCAGACCATCAGCAGGTATCATGCTGGTGAGTAACAGCAACATTTTTATTACGAAGATCTTTGCTTTTGTAAACAGATCATTGGTTTGATGTTTTATTATGCATCTTGAAGACATCCTAGGTTATGAACACTGCCTGCAGAAACACCTGTTTTATCACCTTTTCATTAGCAGACTCCTTACTGCTTCCCTATCAGCTCCCAAATACCCCTTTGTTTGAAACCAAGCCTGACGGCATCTGGTCTCCTTCCACCCTGCATGTGAAATGAAACACTGGGCAGCAGAGAGGGCTCCTGCCCCATCACAAATGCTCCTGCAGGAGCTCCCTACACAGCAGCTCCAAAGCACGCCAGGGGACAAGCAGGAAAGCCGGGCAGCATTTTTGGATCCTGTCAACGTTGGCATTGGAATGTTATGGGGTGATTTTAAAATATTTTTCTCTCCACTGCTATGCAACCTGAGTAACAACTGCTATTGTCTGTAGCCTCCCAGGGCTGTATCTGAGAGAGCCAAACTCTGAAGGACACCACAATTAATCAACTGTTGATGAGACGGTGAACACAAGAACGAACAAAGAGATGCTCGGAGAAAGGGTGAGAGCCTCTGCGCAGGAGAGTGTATGGCTTATGGAAGCCAAGGAGCTCTGTGAGGAGTGCAGTGCAAACCTGGGGGAGCAGGGTTCAGCTTTACAGCAGTGGGAGCCCTACTGTGTCTGCAAAGACCACAGACGTGCCCTAGGAGATGGAGAGAAGGCAGCAAGCATTACTCTTGGAGAGCAACCCCCATCAAAGCTGCTTCTTGCTCTCCATTTCCACACCTCTTCCTTCCTCCCTGCACTGGGCACAGCATCCTCCAGCTCCACCAGCCCTGTGAGCTCCAGCAACTAACCCGCTGGGGCAAAAGATGACCCACGCTCCTTCTCCTTGAAACCCAAAAGGGAAGAAACCAGGTCTTTCTCTGAGCTGAGCTCCACTTGGCACAACCCAAACCCTGTCTCCTCCTGCTGCTCCAGTGCCTATGGATCCTGAAATTTGGTAGTTTTGGATTTGAAACAAAATAAAATGTTGGCAACCGTGCACCATTAAACAACTTCCTGGAGAAAGAATGGGAACTGCCACTGTTTCTAATCTGCCCCCCAGTTCCCACTCTTAAACCTTTCAGGGGCTCCTTTGTCCCTGAACACATTTGGTAATTCAGTTGTAACTCTAGAAGTAGCTTTAGCAACTTAACCCCCCCCATTACATGTGATTAAATATGAATGTAGTCCTACTGCACAGGTAACAGACAAAGGTTATCCTCTTCTTTAACAACATGAAAAAGTACGTTACATGGATCTGATGGTCAAAAGAACATCCTTCTGAAAGGGAAGAAAATCACTAATCTCTGCATTTACTCCTTCCCTCCACATTTTACTTCCATTTCTGTAAGGGGGAATCTATTTCTTTACCATTCTTGACAGGAAGCATTTAGATAATATACCCCAATTTGTTCTAAGAGGATAAGGGCTCGGGTTGGTATTTTTGTCCCCCCAAAACACCCATTTCAGCAGAGAAAACGGGCAGAAGGCCCTGACAGACCCTGAAACTGTGCTACGTGTTCATTCACGAGGGAATGTCACTCAAAAAGCAAAATCCAAATAATGTGTAGGAAAGATACAGAGACGATTTTCAATGAACAAAGCTGAAATGACCTCCTGGTAGGCGTGAGAGGAGGCGCAGACTTATCTGCACCCATGGGCTTCTGCACCTCTGCAGAGCACCATGCAACTGGAGAGGCTTCTACACTGGGACAGGGAGGTCTGCCTGTCCACAGATCACACTACACACAGATAACATTACAGGCAGAACGCCGCAGGTACAGCAAGTAACACTACAGGCAAAGGATGAAACAGGCTGAGGGTCAATGGCTTTAACCTGACAGAGGAGAGATTTAGATTATATATAAGGAAAAAATTCTTTACCGTGAGGGTGCTGAAGCGCTGGCACAGGGTGCCCAGGGAAGCTGTGGCTGCCCCATCCCTGGCAGTGTTCAAGGCCAGGTTGGACACAGGGGCTTGGAGCAACCTGCTCCAGTGGAAGGTGTCCCTCCCTGTGGCAGTGGGTTGGGACCGGATGAGCTTTAAGGTCCCTTCCAGCCCAAACCATTCTACGGTTCTATAATTCTATGCTCACTTCCAACTAGTACTAAAAATGTATCTATTGACTCAATGCTCATCAATTGCACCTTTATAAAGAAATCCAACCACCAGAAATATGACAAAAATATTCTGGTTATTTCCTTTTTTCCCTTTTTTCCTTAGTAGCAGGTAACTTTTTACAGGCATCTTAACAAATACTTGTGAGCCTCTGTTTGCTTCGCGAGGTCCTTGCAGTATTACAGTGTACTGGTGGTCTAACTCCTGCAGCCCCATCAACCTTTCCACACAAACCCAATATATGTGGTGTTGTACATGCAACATACAGTTGGTAAGAGTAGTAAGTACCAGTTCATCAATGAATTCAATTCATCAATGAAGCATCCATGAATTCCCAACCATGTCCCATTACTAAACACCAGAAAGGAACAACCTGGTTTTCATGATACAAGAAACTGAGAATTTTCCCTCCAAAGTGCTCTGAGATTGAAACAAAAACTGAATGCTAGAAAAGAAAATCCACTCTTTACTGTATGTCACTTCATTGGAATGAACTGGAAGAATCCCGATGGCTTCTGTTTCAAATGACTTTGTGCAGGGAATTGAGGCCAGGCAATGGCATTCTGCACCTGCGCTGTATCCCCATATTTCTACCCCAAATAATAGAGGTGAAAAGGTGAATAGCAAAGCAAGTCTGGGCTGCTAGACCAATTAAGCCACTTTTGAAAAGGAATCCAAAACAACAGCAAGAGCTCAGATACTACAAAGCATCCTTTGCAGAGGTATTTCATTACATTCGGCTTTCTTCCTGGGCTGAAGTCCAGAAATATCAGTGCTGCCTATTTATTTTTCTGAGAAACAAGTTGCTTGAATAATGTGCACCTCTGCACCGCACTGAAGCAGATGAGCATCTGCCTCCTTGGGGCTCTTCATTCGAATCTTTATTCCCTGAGTTACATGAAAGTCTTTTTTCCAGCTTTTAGCAGAAGCCCCAAACCAAACTTGTGAATTATGAACAAAAATCTCACAAAGGCAGAAAGACCTTTTCCTCAGTAGTTCCTTATTCACTCCGGGGATCCCACATCACTTTACGATGTGTACCAAGGAGCATACAAAAACCCAAAGACGACACCAGCCCCACTGTGAAATGCCAAAAGGAAAGTGTAGCCTCCAGTGAAGCTCAGCTCAGGTATCCTCCCTGTCCCTGTGGGGATGGCAGCGCAGAAACACCCAAAGGAAACCCCCACTCTCACAAGGATGTCCGTCACAGATCTTTTCTCTTAGAAAAGGTCTGCAATTCAATACTTCAAAATTACCCTTTTGAGGGGTCCTTTGACCTTCTTCCCAGAGGGAATTCATAGAATCATAGAATAGTCAGGGTTGGAAAGGACCTTAAGATCATCCAGTTCCAACCCCCCCACCATGGGCAGGGACACCTCACACTAAACCATGCCACCCAAGGCTATGTCCAACCCAGCCTTGAACACTGCCAGCGATGGAGCACTTACAGCTTCCCTGGGCAACCCATTCCAGTGCCTCACCACCCTTACAGGAAAGAATTTCTCCGTCAGATCCAATCTAAACTTCCCCTGTTTCAGTTTGAACCC